>JACXGM010005696.1:0-34396 GCA_016801145.1 Umbra pygmaea
ATCACGTATACACAGGACTCCGGAGTAGACCCAAGCGCAGAGCGCAGCTTTTAATAGGCAAAGGTACCAAAAAGGAGCAAGCAAGGCAAAAACCGAAAAGACAGGCAGGGAGTCAAAATACCAACTAGGAGCAAAAACCAGGCAAAAGTACAGACCAGGAATAGGCAAAAAGGGCTACGAGAAAATACAAAGATGTGTCAAAACCGTGAAAATCTAATCCTTGGAAATCAGCTCAGCATGTAATATCCAGATGGAAAACAATACTTTGCAGAGTATACAGGGAAGTCCTAGGCATATATACACAGAGTGCAACAAGGAACAGGTGTCATGAATCCTGGTTGATTGGTAGTTGGGCTACAGGGCTGTGTTCATGGAGACTCAGTACATCGGGAATTGCAGGTGAAAACATGGCATGGGAAGAGACAAGGGTTAACAGAACTAAGAAAAAACATTAATATTCAGGGGATGAGGAGCGCCGATATGTGACAGTGACAAAATAAAGTGAGCAAATGATAAGTAAAGTGACACGCAACAGCAACCAGAAAAGGAGATTTCGGTGGGCACTGATTATCTAATGTTATACAAAATATTTTTATATGATTTCTTTAATGTATCTACAAAAACACAGACAGTGTTTTTCTTAATTTAAAGAAGTTTACATGTTGAAGATCACATTAATTGAAATATTTTTCTATTAAAACCTAGATGTACAGTAGATGGGTACTATATACAGTATAAAGTAAATTGCCATGATATCAATGTATGAATGTGGAGATAGGGATAATGGCATGACGTTTCATACTGTGTTAATGTTATCAGTTCAGAACAGCTTCCCTTAATGTATATGCAGAATGCAGTGGAGGGGGCCATGGGTTTTAATCACTAGAGGACCTTGGTTAGCTCCTGAACAACACCTTGAGTTAAAAATATCTATTCACGTCCAGATAACACATTTAGTATCCAAGCAACAAAGAAGTTGAACTACCCCACTGAGGCAGCACACAGTGTTTGTTATATCAGTGGCTCCACCAATCCTGCGAGTGTGATGCTAAACAGACTGCAAATAATTCAAACTAAACAATGCATTCATATCCCGGGTCCCATTGAGAGCATCCAGCAGGGCCATGCGAGCTAAACTCTGATTCAGATATTTATTTTAGTGGAGATGTGGTGAGGCACGACCCCAGCCTTTCCGTGTCCTCAGATGCTCCACTGCTTCAGACTGACAACCAGTGACAACACACAACATCTCACTGTACCCCGCTCTTTGCTTAAACACAGCTATTGCCGAGAGCAGCTGGCCCGGGCCTCTGTAAAGTCAAGTGGTCCAGGGTTGCCCCTACTGGGATTTGAGCTGACAGAGCTATAAGCCAAGGAGGGGAGATTCCCATTTAGTTTGTGTCCCTGGAACTTCACTGGGAAAAATGAAGACAGGGTGAAAGAGAGAGAGGGAGAGAGGGAAAGAGATATGCAGTTGTGCTCATATGCTTGTATACCCTGGCAGAAATTGTGAAATTTCGGCATTGATTTTGACAATATGACTGTTCATGCAAAAAATCTGACTGTATTGTAAGGATAGTGATCACATGAAGCCATTAATTATCACACAGTTGTTTGGCTCCTTTGTAAACCATACTGATAACAGAAATCACCCAAATGGCCCTGATCAAAAGTTTACATACCATTGAATGTTTGGTCTTGTTACAGACACACAGGTTAAAATGCCAATTAAATATAAATTTCCCACCCCTGTGACATTAGAAAATTGCAATTAGTGTCTATGTACACTCACCTAAATGATTATTAGGAACACCCGTTCAATTTCTCCTTAATGCAATGATCTACTCAACCAATCAGATGGCAGTTGCTTCAATGCATTTAGGGGTGTGGTCCTGGTTAAGACGATCCCCTGAACTCCAAACTGAATGTCAGAATGGGAAAGAAAGGTGATATAAGCAATTTTGAGCGTGGCATGGTTGTTGGTGCCAGACGGGCCGCTCTGATTATTTCACAAACTGCTCAGTTATTGGGATTGTCACGCGCAACCATTTTTAGGGTTAACAAAGAATTGTGTGAAAAAGGAAAAACATCCAGTATGCGGTAGTCCTGTGGGCGAAAATGCCTTGTTGATGCTAGAGGTCAGAGGAGAATGGGCCGACTGCTTCAAGCTGATAGAAGGGTAACTTTGACTGAAACAGCCACTCGTTTCAACCGAGGTATGCAGCAAAGCATTTGTGAAGCCACAACACACACAACCTTGAGGCGGATGGGCTACAACAGCAGAAGACCGGGTATCACCGGGTACCACTCATCTCCACCACAAATAGGAAAATGAGGCTACAATGTGCAAGAGCACACTAAAATTGGCCAGTTGAAGACTGGAAAAATGTTTCCTGGTCTAATGAGTCTCGATTTCTCTTGAGACATTCAGATGGTAGAGTCAGAATTTGGTGTAAACAGAATGAGGACATGGATCCATCATGCCTTGTTACCACTGTGCAGGCTAATAGTGGTGGTGTAATGGTTTGGAAGATATTTTCTTGGCACACTTTAGGCCCCTTAGTGCCAATTGGGCATCGTTTAAATGCCACTGCCTACCTGAGCATTGTTTCTGACCATGTCCATCCCTTTATGGCCACCATGTACCCATCCTCTGACGGCTACTTCCAGCAGGATAATGCACCATGTCACAAAGCTTGAATTATTTCAAATTGGTTTATTGAACATGAAAATGAGTTCACTGTACTAAAATGGCCCCCACAGTGACCAGATCTCAACCCAATAGAGCATCTTTGGGATGTGGTGGAACGGGAGCTTTGTGTCCTGGATGTGCATCCCACAAATCTCCATCAACTGCAAGATGCTATCCTATCAATATGGGCCAACATTTCTAAAGAATGCTTTCAGCACCTTGTTGAATCAATGCCACTTAGAATTAAGGCAGTTCTGAAGGCGAAAGGTGGTCAAACACAGTATTAGTATGGTTTTCCTAATAATCCTTTAGGTGAGTGTATAAGTAGTAAATGAGTTCGTTAGGTCTCACGTGGATGCACTGAGCAGACTAGATACTGAAAATAACTGTGGAAAGACCTGTGTAATAAGGTACTGGAAATGCATAAAGTTGGAAAAGGATATAAAAAGATATCCAAAGCATTACATATACCAGTCATTACTGTTTAATCACTTAAGAAGTGTTAGATTCAGGGATATCTTGATACGAAGCAAGAACAAGAAAGATTTCATCCAAAACTGCCAAAAGAATTGTTTGGGATACACAGAACACCACACAGGTAACCTCGAGAGATTTCCTGGCTGCTCTGGAAAAAGACCCTGTAGTATTTTCAATGAGCACAATATGATGACACTTGAACAAAAGATTGCTGCATGGTAGAGTTGCCAGAAAGTATGTTTAACTGTGCCAGTGCCACTATTATAATCTAGCTCCAGTAGGGGAGGGACCTGACACCCCACTGTTCAAAGGCCCAAGAAGGCCAGCAAAACAAGGTATAGGATCGAGGGTGGGAACAAAGACACAGACACAGCAGTGGTGAAAAAACAGGGCTTTTCTGTGACAGGATTAAATAACATCTACAAGTAGGGAGAAGGGGATGCTGGATGGGACCAAAGCAAATAAATAAATATAAAGACCCCGCCCCTAACCTGTTCTATATCCCAACACACAACACTAACTGGCACACAAATTAGGCGCCCTATCCAAACTTACAGGGAGTGGTCCGTCCAGATCTAACTAGTGAGGATATACAAGGGAGTATCCCTACGGGTAGTGTATACTCCGGAGCAGCTCTTGTCTATCCCCAACTCCCTGTGAACAAAATAATAAAGGTAATTAGCCTCACAGCTTCTGGCACAGCTTCTAAAATTTGGAGTGATGAGACCAAAATAGACCTTTATGGTTACAATCATAAATGCTATATTTGGATAGGGGTCAACAAGGCCTATAGTGAAAAGAATACCATTCCCACTGTGAAACATGGTGGTGGCTCACTGATGTTTTTGTGTGTGTGTGAGCTCTAAAGGCACAGGAAACCTTGTGAAAATTGATGGCAAGATGAATGCAGCATGTTATCGTACAATACTGGCAGACAATTTGCATTCTTCTGCATGAAAGCTGCGCATGAGAAGCTCTTGGATTTTCCAGCGCAACAATGACCCGAAGCACAAGTTGACCCTCCAGTGGTTACAGCAAAAAAAGTTGAAGGTTCGGGAGTGGCCATCACAGTCTCCTGACGTTAATAATATCAAGCCACTCTGGGGAGATATCAAACGTGCAGTTCATGCCAGACGACCAAAGACGTTGCATGACCTGGAGACATATTGCCAAGACAAAATCGCAGCTATACCACCTGCAAGAATTCAGGGCCTCATAGACAACTATCACAAATGGTTGCACGCTGTCATTGCTGCTACAAGGGGCAATACACTGTATTGAGAACTGAGGGTATGCAGACTTTTGAACAGGAGTCATTTCATTATTTTCTTCGTCGCCATGTTTCTTTTTATGATTGTGAGATTCTGTTATGTCCTACAGTTGGATATGAATCCCATGAGATATAAAAAATAATTGTTTTTCCTGCTCAGTTGTTTTCTTTAAAAAAGGTACAATTCTCCATGGGGTATGCAAACCTTTGAGCACAACTTCACATGTGAGATATCCCCTGGGGCCGATGCAGTTCTTAGGGTGTTACATAGTTAGTTTAGGAACTGTTCAATGAACCCCTTGAGAAGGAGGTGACGAGCCATGCAATTATCACCACTGCAGAGCAAAAACACTTGTTTGTTTACATGTCTCAATTTCCATTGGGATATTTTCTTTCCTGAAATCAATTTCAACTTACATTCTGCTAAGTACTCAATCCTTAGTTTGTATTGTGAAATAATAATAATAATATGATAATAATAATAATAACGCCATATTTGAGGATGATTAAAATGTTTTTGTTTAAAAGAGCGTTGATCTTTTTTCTTATTTCTCAATGCAGCCAAGTGGTGAGTGATGTAAATGATAGGCAAGCCAGAGTTCAAACGGTTTTTGACACAATTCTACACATTATCCGTGGCTCAAATGGTATTGAGCAGGCACACAAAGGAAACAAACAAGTAGTCGTAAAATGGAAGGCTTCACTTCTGTGCGTTGCAAGCAAATGCTAAAAGTATGTCAAGGATTTCAGATTTAAACGTAGATTGAGAAAAGTAAGGATTGTGTTATATCTTCTGCTTTGTAATTACTAGAGCTTTCCAAGTAAGTGTAATTGTAGTTGATTCTGAACATGAATCCTTCAGGGGGCCTGTAGGTGATATTAGGCAGCCACAGTTCTTCTTCTCAGATCTAACCATCCGTCCCTATCTCTCCTTTGCTCTTTGTCTTTCTAATGTTTTTCTCTTGCTCACTCGCTCCAACTCCCTAACTCTCTCTAACTGTTTCCAAACCTCTGTATCCAACTCTCTCTCTCTGTCTGTATTTTTCTTTCTTTGTAATGTCTTCCTCTCACTAACTCTTTTTTAATCTTTTCTCTACCTTACCTTTTGTTTCTCTCCGTTTCTCCCCAGAACTGGAATGGAGACGTGACAATAGATTCATTCATATCGGAGTACAGCCTCCGCCGAGGGAAGGCTGCGTAGCCATGGAAACTAAGAACACTTCAGATGATGAATTGTCTGGCAATATCATTTCCAAGGGAATTCTGCTCTGTGTCTTCTGACTCTGTGTGTTTGTGTGTGTGCGAGGCGCGCGCGTGTGTCCAGCATGAATGTTTTGTGAGGAAGAAAGGAGCAGAAAACATCTATCTGTTTGCAGGTGATGAAGTGACATCAGAAAGTCACATAATAAGGATCAATAACATGGATTTGATTTGAATCACCATCATTGATTAGTCAAGAAAGAGGCACTAGGTTGTTTGGTAGATTAAGATCTGCCTCTTGGGATTTCTGCATGTATGTCATCGACTGTTTGGTGTGTTTAGACCAGGCAAAGACGTGGGACAGATGGAAGGTGCTGAGGGAATGCTGTATTAAATCCCTCTTCATCTATCTATTCCATTACTCAAAATGGTCCAGATCAAATTAGAGTACTTTCTGATGATAAAAAGGATGTAATAAAGGGCCACAATATCATCGTGTCCACATTTAAACAAACGTCCAGCTGAGGTTAAGTTTGTCCTAATAATGACACAGCACAGATATGTGCTGAACAATCTCATTGGTCGGTGGATTGAAAGCGGCAGAAGATTAAGATGGTTCTCTGGCCGAGTCGCTGACATAATCTGTGTTCTGATCACATCAGTGGGTCGATTGATCAGCAAACACTGTCGCAATGCTTCATCACGCTTGTCTTTGAGTTGATACATCAAAACAATATTCAAGGGCAGCCAACTTTGGATGCGGGAGTGTGTGACGTCCATGTTTATGCGTACAAGTGGGAACCTGAAATCTACACAAACACATTATAAACCTGAGAACCACAATGCTGATTGTTAGGTCCCCACTACGGATAATGTGAATTGTTAGACGGATTATGAAACAATGGGCCCCTGGGCACAGTGAGGTAAGTGTCCCCCCCCCCATGTATACAACTTTAACACTTAATTGATTATAGCTGCAGCATTAAGCCAATGTTATTTTATATTTATAGAACCTGCCAGGAATGGCAAGGATATGTTATACTGTATGTAACCCGTTTGGCACAATTTCATGTACGTGAAAGGGTCACAAAAAAGTTGGAGGGGGGAATTGAACTGGGATCTGAGCCATGCATTACCACTTGATCACCATTTCTCCATCGCTAAAGACCTAAAGACAACTGAGGGGAACATCGTAGGGTGATACTTTGAAAGTATATGATCATTTCAAAGTAAATGTGTAAGCTATTGCAATGGGACTTTCTGCTTAGTTGTGATATGAATCATTTGGCTGTTGGGCAATGAATGTAAAGTTAATGACAGTGTCATCGCAAATATTGTACTGGTTTAGAAGCCCCACTGAGGTCCTTGGCCCCTGGGAATATGCACGGTGTGCCCATTCAGTTATCCATCCCTGGCCTAGGGGTTTGTTTCTGAAAAACATTGGTTAATCGGCATACTCTTCGGTTTACTTTTAGGCATTTCCAGTGACGTCTAGGGTTAGGCAATAGGGATAGGTTAAATCATGACATTTAAGGATTTCCCAGAAACAAGAATGTCTGGATTAGGCATCAGTTCCCCACAACAATAGAAAGATAAATGTGTGTCTACTGCAGGTGCGATATCTTTAAGACTGCAAGGGAAGCTGTGCTTCCCCTAAAATGTCAAAAAATTTATAGTCAAATATGCACTGTTGTGTCTACATTTTATTGACAAAAAATGCATTTGAACTTGTTCATCTCGAAGACAAGTTTGTTCCGAATCAGCTACATGTAGCAGGTTGACTGACTCAGTTTTCTTCTCATACATTCCCGTAGCATCACAGTGTATTTTCTGTTGAAGCCTGGCTTCTATGGACTTCAATGGGGCTGCTTTGAACAGTTTTCTTCAGTGCTTCGAAACTAGACGAATATTGGATAGATGCTGCTATTATGTCCCTTCTGTGTGATGATTGGAAGGTCTGTCAAAAGACTGCATCTCCTTTTGATTGACAGCAATTTTGTACTATATAAAGTTAACTAGCCAGCTAGCAAACTATACACGATGGCAGACAATACTCATTTTTTCGACCTGATTTTGGCAAAGCCATTTAAAAGTTCCTCATGAGGAGAAACTTAGAATTAAACAGCAGGGCAGATCAACACCTAAGATTGATTTAGTACAAAAGCTCTCTTTTCAGCTCTCCTGGTATGACAAAATTAGCTGGCCAACTGGAAGTGCTGTGACAAAGAAAATGTACTTCTGGCCATTCCTCATGATGAAACCATTTCACGGATGTGTTGTTTAGTCAAACGTGGGGTTTGGAGAACTTTGACAGGGCATAAAAAAGGCATAAAAAGAGCAATGAAAATGAGTGCATGAGCAAGATTAAGTTGCATGAGCAGGATCAGGGTTGAGCATGCAATCAATGAAGGTGCTTGCATTCAAGTGGCTAAACATAATGAAACAATCAAACAAAACAGGGCCCTCTTAAACTGCCTTATCGATGTGACATTCTTGCTTGGCCAGCAGGAGCTTTCGTTTAGGGGACATGATGATGAGAGTTCACGGAAACATTAGCTAAATACACTCACCTAAAGGATTATTAGGAACACCCGGTCAATTTCTCATTAATGCAATTATCTACTCAACCAATCACATGGCAGCTGCTTCAATGCATTTTCTGGGTGTGGTCCTGGTCAAGACAATCTCCTGAACTCCAAACTGAATATCACAATGGGAAATAAAGGTGATTTAAGCAATTTTGAACGTGGCATGGTTGTTGATGCCAGACGGGCCGGTCTGAGTATTTCACAATCTGCTCAGTTACTGGGATTTTCACACACAACCGTTTCTAGGGTTTACAAAGAATGGTGTGAAAAGGGAAAAACATCCAGTATGCGGCAGTCCTGTGGGCGTAAATACCTTGTTGATGCTAGAGGTCAGAGGAGAATGGGCCGACTGCTTCAAGCGGATAGAAGAGCAACTTTGACTGAAATAACCACTCGTTACAACCGAGGTATGCAGCAAAGCATTTGTGAAGCCACAACTCCCACAACCTTGAGTCGGATGGGCTACAACAGCAAAAAACCCCACCGGGTACCACTCGTCTCCACTACAAATAGGAAAAAGAGGCTACAATTTGTAAGAGCTCAACAAAATTGGACAGTAGAAGACTGGAAAAATGTTGCCTGGTCTGATGAGTCTTGATTTCAGTTGAGACATTCAGATGGAAGAGTCAGAATTTGGCGTAAACAGAATGAGAACATGGATTCATCATGCCTTGTTACCAGTGTGCAGGCTGGTGGTGCTGGTGTAATGGTTTGGGGGATGTTTTCGTAGCACACTTTAGGCCCCTTAGTGCCAATTGGGCATTGTTTAAAATCCACGGCCTACCTGAACATTGTTTCTGACCATGTCCATCCCTTTATGGCCACCATGTACCCATCCTCTGATGGCTACTTCCAGCAGGATAATGCACCATGTCACAAAGCTTGAATCATTTCAGACTGGTTTCTTGAACATGACAATGAGTTCACTGTACTAAAATGGCCCCCACAGTCACCAGATCTCAACCCAATAGAGCATCTTTGGGATGTGGTGGAACGGGAGCTTCATGCCCTGGATGTGCATCCCACAAATCTCCATCAACTGCAAGATGTTATCCTATCAATATGGGCCAACATTTCTAAAGAATGCTTTCAGCACCTGGTTGAATCAATGCCACATAGAATTAAGGCAGTTCTGAAGGCGAAAGGGGGTCAAACACAGTATTAGTATGGTGTTCCTAATAATCCTTTAGGTGAGTGTATGACTCTATCCTGTCTTCACTATTCAAGTCCTTAACTGTGTTTTCTGGTATGTCCCATACTATTCAAAATGACTTAATCTCTGTAGCCACCGTTTCTGATCAGATCAGAGATGAAATTCAGGATGCTCCCTTTTTTGGATGGCAGGTGGATGAAACAACTGATATATCCTGCCGTGCCCAACTCTCTGTCATTGTTTGCTATGTGGATAGTGCAGGTAAAATTCAGGAGTGCTTTATGTTTCTGGGGGGTGAGATGCTCAGTCTGTTTTTGATGTACTAAATGAGAACATGCAGGGCTACAATTTTAAGGATAAGCTTGTGGCACAGACCTATGATGGGGCTGCTGTCATGGCTTCAGCTCCCAATGGTCTGCAGGCTGCTGCGTGCAGAGTAGATCTGAATCCCATTGCCAGAAAGAAATCTGTCTTTACCTAACCCATGGCCCCTCTCAACCAGAGAGTGGTCAAGTGTGATCGACGCCTGCCCTATGACGAGATAAGAAACTCACACACACTGCTTCAACTAAGGTCCATTCTCCTCAGCTAGAAAAAGAGAGAGATTTCTGGAAGGGTATTATCTTAGTCCCCCTAGTTAGCTCAGATTGAATTGAGTCTTTCCAATATTGGATTATACAACACGCATATTAGATTTATGGATCCTTGATTTGTACACTTTTGCAGGCCACAGTACTTGAATTACCCTAAATTACTGCCCATGGTTCAGACAAGTAAAATTGGTGCTGAAATCAAATATATGTATACGTTATATTTGACCAGAATTTAATTTGATGCTGATAGGAACAAATAAATCTCTGCTCCCTTACCGACCACTGACTAATGCAATACTCTTAATACTCTTAATACTCTTAATACTCTCAATACTCTCAATACTCTCAATACTCTCAATACTCTCAATACTCTCAATACTCTTAATACTCTTAATACTCTCAATACTCTCAATACTCTCAATACTCTCAATACTCTCAATACTCTCAATACTCTCAATACTCTTAATACTCTTAATACTCTTGCCACCTTTAAGAGGAAATAAACATTAAATGTAAATGGTGTTTCACAAGGCATTCGATTTATTAAATATTCAAAAATTATAAATAGTCACCGCTACTTTATCAAAATTAATATCAATCATTAGCAATAACACACATCATTAATAATGATCTTCCAATGTTACAAGTTTAAGCAATCACTAGCTTTCTCTGAGTATATGTTATCACCAAAACAAGACCATCAAACAGACATTGACCAGACCTTTAAAACCAAACCAGTTGTATTCAGCTTTTGTGATCAAAATAATGAACCCAACCAAAAAAGAATATAAAATAAAAGCTGACGTGAGAGCTATGCTACTCTCCCTAATTAGACTGTTAAAACTTACTAAGAGAGCTTCCCTACTCTCCCAGTTTTAAACAGGCGAAACTTTGCTATAAGAGGACGAAACAATCAATCTTAGGGGAATCCCATTTGCAATTAGACTGTCTGCAGGTTTTACCCAGGCAGGTTGTGGTCTAGGGACCCAAGGAGGCAAATCCCATACTAAATCCAACAGTTCTGTAATACTGAGTAATTTCAAAATCCCCGATCTGTTGATTTCCAATATGATAAGTTCAATAAAAAAGTTGTCAGAAGTTTGCAAACCTCTAACATATGTATAAGAACTGCCAGTGGGCGTACTTATAGATAATATTATCTAAGTATTGAATGCGTTTTACCTTAACAATTAGTTCAGGGATGGGAAAACTAAAGTATTATGACTTCCGTTGCAATTATTCCAAAGTCCCGTATCAATTTCCCTGATGATTCAAAATTGGTACCCTCTAGAACAATGACTTTACGGCTGCAAATCTGGAGGTATTTTTTTGTGTTCTTATCTGAAATCAAACTCACAGCCAGTATATCATAAAACCTTCCTATTTTAGGATTAGGCTATTGCAAGTTAGAGACCACCCCCCGTAGACCCCAGACCAGAATCCCGACTAGTCTAAAGAATCCTGGGAGAGAGGAGGACCTCAGGACCCTCTCCTAAACGCTAGCAAGATTATCACATAATTAACCCTATTGTATATTAATCAATCACTATTTTTGAATAAATAAACAAATCTCAAATTCCTTGTCCTTAATCCTTAACAACTAATTGTCACACATCAACTTACTCTTCTATTAATTAAAGATTGACTATTGTATTGAATATATATACCAAATGCTCCAATGACCTTTCTATTTTATACTAAATTGTAAACACAACTACATAACCCAATGTGGGATTCCTTAGTCTAAACCACATAATAAATTATTCCAATCTTGCTCTGTAATAGATGGCACTTGTAAGGCTGTTTGAAATGCCTCGTGGATAGATAGCATTTTCATAGGCTGTGTTAATTTCTGCTGGACCACTGATGTGGTCAAGTCTAGTGCCCCCTGCATAATTTCAACAATACCTTCCAGCAAACTATCAAAATGAAGGGGAGCATAAGTAAGGTTGCTGGCCAAGCTCCCTTTTTTCCTGGATTCAAACTTTCTTCTTTGCTCCACGTGAATAAACAACAAGGCCAAAGTGAAAGCAATAGCCCCCAGTGCAATGTTTGTGCATTGCTATACACACAGACTGAATCTGGTGCTGTCACAGGGGGCTAAATGTTTGCCTAAGTGCAGAACGTTTTTTGCCTCACTCTCTGGGTTTGTCACATTTTTTTCAAAATCCACAAAGAGGACATCTTTTCTGAAGTCTGCAGGCTGTTCAAGGTTGCACAGAAACACTCCTACTCAATGGAATTTCACATCACGGATAGTGAGCGCTGTGGCAAACAATTATGATGGCCTCCTGCAGACATTTGATAACATAATTGTAGATACGACAATGGATGATGATGGATTGTGCCAAACGCTTTGTAAGGAAACTGGAGGATTTTGAGTTTGTGTCCATGTTGTGCACATTTGAACAAATCTTCTCTGAAACTGATGTGGTCTTTGATATTGTCCAGCAGAGGGCTATGGATGTTCTTTACTGCAAGAAAATAATTGAGTCTCTTCTTGCATTTGTCTAAGTGAAGAGGTCAGAGGGGGCTTTCCAAGCTGTTTATCCCAAAGCAGCAGATCTCACATCAGACCCACGAGATGAGCCCATGAGGAAGCACCGTCTGACCTAATTGCAGGATCCCCAAGAGCACTACAGAAATCTGTACATGGCCATCCCTGATAACATCTTGGAGCAGATTCATCTAAGTTTTTCAAATTTGAAAGGTATGCTCTTCTTAGAACTAGTCAATACAGGAATATTTCATGACATGAGACAGGTCTTTCCAGAGGAGGCCTCCCAAAGTGTCCTGAAAAGGTATGGCATCACTTTGATTCAGGGAGACTGAGGTCTGAACTTCAGTTCCTGCGGGATTATTGTACAACATATGTGCGTTCTAGTTTGAGCTCCCAGTTCAAACTTGAACGCACATAGATCTGCCTTAATTATTGCCAAAGTTTTCTGATTTTATACAGTGTTGCTGTTTCTCCACCTGGTTACCAATCACCTTGCTCTGCCTCAGCCATCCGGTCATCAACCACAGCAACCCAACCCTCACCTGGTTTCGCTCTCCTTGTTCCACCACAGCCACCTGGTCATCAACTACTTCTTACCATTCTCTGTCTTATTGTTCACATTTTGTTCTTATTGATCATTGTATTAATTTACCTCGTGTTCCTCTGCATTTGGATTCACCCTCAGATCCAGTCCGATCCCTGAAACTGTAAGTTGCTCTGGATAAGAGAATCCACTAAATCACTGTAGTGTTAACGTGTGAGTACTGTATGTTAGCATGTGTTTCTGTGTATCACAAAAATCTATGCAAAGAGGGTAAAACAATGTCAACCTACTGGCTACATTTCCCCCTAATGAGGAAGAAAGCTGTTTTTGGATAGGAATTTAGATTTGGGGGGAAGTTGCAATTGGGGGAAGGGAAGTTTTTCCCAAAGCAGAGGTCACAGCCTTATGTAGGTGGCTTGATTTGAAAATCAGTTTGCAAGAAAAACTTTTAGAAAATGTGCTTAGTACAGGGTTGCACAGGGTGGTTATTAAACCACGGGTCTCAAACAGGTCAATTTATTTATGTGTAGATGACAAAACATTTGTGAAGGTGCAGTTTTCATGTTTCACCACAAACAAATTGGAGAAAAAAATGAACAGAGTCTACAGGCTTCATGCTACAATTTACTCTGTGGAGGACTGGTTTGATTGTCTGGTAGTGACAAAACTGTCGTAATATTTATTTTGTGTTTTTTGCCTTTATAATTTAAAAAATAAATGTAGTGTATTATTTCCTCTTGAACACATGTACATTTGTACATTTTATTCATTTAGCAAACAATCTTATCCAGAGCAACTTTAAAATGCAAGATTAAACCACCACAACCTAATAGGACCTATGGAAAAGTTATGGTGAAGTGAAGAAAGAGCTTACTAGAAGATTACCACAAGAAAAAAGGTTTGCAACATGTTTGATTCAGGATGTTTTCTCATTTCTCATTAAGACGTTTGGAAAGCGCAGTAATTAACAGAGCAGTGTCTGTTTTCCTATAAATACAGTATATTATCAGTTGAAGCTACAAGGACACGTTTTCTGTAACTTTTGGCAATATTTCCTTTTTGTTCCAGAACACCTTACAATATAGACACACTAGTCTTGCTTTGCCAGCATCTTCGGTTTCTTTTATCTTCCTTCTGGAGATTTAGACAAGGCCATCAACGAGCATCTCCATCCCTGGTCCTGGAGATCTACTGTCCTGATTGTTTTCACTCCAACCCTAATTTAGTACCCCTGATTCTAATAATTATCTGCTTGATAAACTGAATGAGGATACCTTATGTATTGTTGGAATTAACCTAAAGTATTATAGCTCTCCAGGACCAGGGTTGGAGACCCCTGGCTTACAACATGCTGATCATCCGTTGAGTGCTTCTTCTCAAAAAGCCTACGTCAAAACCAAATGACAGCCTACATCAACCAAAAATTGACGAGGTGGGTCTGGTTGTTCACCACTTGTTGTGCAAGAATGCAGGACAACAATAATGTTACACTGCAAAAAAATTACTACAAAAATAAGTAAATAATCTATGAATACTAGGTATTTCTTGCTTGTAATAAGTAAAATAATCTGCCAATGGAACAAGACAAATTACACAGATTAAAGTGTTATTATCTAATACAAATATAGTTTCTTAAAGGGGAATTCCGGGTGATTTCAAAACGTAGCTCTGTTGTTTGGATATCTGGAGTGCTGTCAGTAGCGAGAATAACTCAATCTGTATTGCCAAAACTGTGTAATCCTCCTGCACCAGTATTTACAGGGCAAGTTTTAAAATGTGCTTTTAGCCTCTAAACATGTTTGAAATGTCTTTACCAGTGCATAGCCATGTGCAGTGATTCGTTATAGTGAATACAGCAAATCCAACAAATCAACCAGTGTACATATCTGTGATTATTTCCCGTTTTCCAGTGAAGTCCACACTAGTCGATTGTCGAAGTCATACAATCCCATATTCCAAAACCTATTTTTCCACAAAAAAATGATTTGTCCCCAACACCAATAGCCCAAAATGTAATGAACACATTAAGATATGTAACGGTTCAGTTTAACACACAAAATATCCAGTGATTAAAAGTTTAACTACAACACAGTTACTAATTTCATATTAAGCTAACAGATAGCTAACAAACAAAAAATGATTATGATCATTTTAAACATCTCGTAGGAAAATAGACAACGTATAGACCATAATATCTGCAGGATTCCAGTGCCCAATGAAAGAAATCCTGCATAAGCCCCAACAATTAGGTTTAGAATAAGGTTAGGGGTTACATTTAAACTGTCAAATCTGGGAAAAACTGATCTAAAAGTGAATTGGGGCAGATATGTTTAAGACTCAAAATGATAATGAAAGACCAACTGTCATTTCACATGCATTTTATTTTGTAGCCTATTAATGTACGTAGCTTGGTCTTTCCAATCCATGGTTTCTCATCTGCAACTAATTTTCATTAGGAAATCCTTACTCTAAAATGATGAGACGGGATTTGTAAGTAAAACACACTTCACTTCTCTTGATAATGTGTTATGTTTTCTGCAGATTTTTTTGCCCATTCAAACATAATTTTTTTTAATGATTGCTTAAGCACACATTGAAGTAACGTGGAACCTGGACATCAAGGTAGGCTTATGAATTTTTATTTTATTTGTCACATTGCCACTGTTAGCAGAGCAGGCAGTAGATGGTTGTTCCTTGTTTTTAATGGACAATCCGGAAACATACAAATATGCAGTTGCAGGCATTCGAACAGTTGAAGTGAGTGCACAACGAGTATACTTATATAGCTTATTATGCTCTCAAAGTGGCATAAACATTGACAGCTAACACATAAGTAAAGAGAGTACGCATAAACCTCCAACAACATTTTCTTAGTACTAGTTTGGCCACGCTTTATCAGGAGCAAACCAACTGGCTAATAGAACACGGCTGAACGTAATCACTAATCATCAGATCTACAAGATACCAGCCTAACCCAACCTATCCTAGTATTGGCCAAACTAGAGAGAGGTGTCATACAAACTGAAAGGGACAGCACATACATAAAACAGCAACGCATTGCATTGGCACAAACCTAAACAGTAACTACACATATACATGAAATAACAAAATAATTCATGAGTCCGTACCTCAGTTAATGCCATGCCAGCCCACACTGGCCAGGGCATGACATGCACATAAATATAGATGTTTTTGTCCATTGTTGGCTACCTAGACATATCGCCCTTGAACAAGTAGTTTGCCTTGGAAAACAGTGAGTTGAAACAATGTTGTGTTAGGCCTATTCAAATAAAATATAAGAGAGCAGAACGCTGACAAAGGGAGAAAGGTCCAGAAATGAAATGTTCTGAGAACATGCCCTGAACCAACTGCAATCTGTAAGAGAAAATATGCAGTTCTATAAACTCTGTATACTGTAATTAAGATTTGGACAATATTTCACATTAGTTCTAAATCACACAGAGATTCATAGCTACGGAACTGTAACAGAACAAGTTGCTATGGCCAAAGATGTTGTGAGGCAAAAGAGGCAAAAGATGTGGTGGTTTCAAGAGTGTCCAGATAAAAAATAAATAAAGAATGTAATAACGTCAACACTTAGCAAAAACAAATTAGTATGGTAATGTTAACTCTGTTAATAAAAGATAGCAATAATAACATTCAGATGATACAAAAGCATTTACCAACTAGCAGAAAAAAAAGTGTCCATCCTACAACACCTTAGTCATGTTCTAGCTGTTGATCACTTTAATAATGTTGATGATCAACGCATTAACGAACTCTGCAGGGCTCGCCTGCATGCTCTCATTATCATAAATCTGCAGACGTCGCCTGAGAGAGGCTGACACTGCATGACCAATACCAGAATAGCAAACTCTACCGATGAGACTACTTGTCACCTACACAAACACACCGGAAGACGCTGCAGAGCATGACTGAGCAATCTCAAGCAATAGATACTCTTACATTTGTGCATAGCGCTGTTCGGTTGACATTTGGAGCTGGTAAGATTCGAAAGGCTAAGGTATGTATTATGTATCATTTGCAGTTACGAGCTGGCCGTTGGCAGCGTTTTTTTCCTCCCCGATGCAGACTGCTCTTCAGTCAGTACCCAGCCCCATCAATCACAAATCACCTCTAGTTGGCCTTGGTGCCAGCTGGAGGATCGGGGATGCTGTGGGTACACCCTGGCACTGGCTTCCTGCACCCCCATCTGTATGTACCACTCTGTTGGCACGGCCGGTGCCACGATGCCAACCTGGGAGGAGAGGCTTTAGACATCTATCCTTCTCTCTCTCTCTCTCTCTCTCTCTCTCTCTCTCTCTCTCTCTCTCTCTCTCTCTCTCTCTCTCTCTCCACCTTTATTATTCATGTCAGAGCCGCCTGGTTGGTGTTCTTTTCAACTCACTATAATTCTCTCTGTCCGTGCCATCCTAGTTCACTCCTGTCATGTCCGAAGCCACACTGTCCTGAGACAGTGACCTGCCCCTCTCACTCTACGTACTGTGTCTCACTCCCTTTCATCGTCCACACCATGCCAGTTGTAGTTCCCCCATCTCCCCCCTTCAAGCCAAACTGATTTGTAATTACTTCATCTGTACCTCCCTCTTCATCACTTCAGTTGCTGCTCCTGGTCTGACTCCTTTCTCCGTGTCACTGACCCATCTTCTGACTCCTCCCCTTCCCCTCTCTTTCCACCTCCCTCCCGCTCAACATACTGGACCAATCAGAGCCAGTCCAGTTATCCAGCACAGAGGGACAGTAAGGGTTGACCATCACCGTGTTGATGGAGTGGGTGAGAACCACAAGCCGGCAACACTGCAACCACACGATCTTCCCATCACCATCCAACCGGCTGGCACACCAAGCTGCATCTTTGGTAAAAAGGATTTAAACCCTTTTCTTCCTTGTATGGTCTTAAAAGAGCCTGACTAATTTAGACGAATGTTTTGAAAAGTGAAAGGGATCCCGATTCCATCTTCGCAAAACTAATTTAATAAGACGTTTCAGTCACACCACCAATCTCCTAATACAGAAAACCAACTAAATCAGCGTTTTATATATACATACAGTACCACCCTATGGAGCCCAGTTGAAAGTAATCTTGAACGAAGGGCAAGCAACTCTGGCCCTGTTCTGCCGCAGGCACTTTATGTTTCTGGTTTGAACCGCTCTAGAAGACCGGATGTGTTGAATTTCTACGGAACAGATGATTGAACTGAGCAACTCAGTGTGGTGCCTGGTTGGGACAAACCTGCAGTACCTGCAGCTCTACAGAAACAGGCTTGCCTACCCATGCTTTGAAGTTTGGCTGCTGTGTTGTATAGCTCTGGTCCAATCTCAATTGTTCACACTGGAAAAAAATGTGAGCCGTCCATGAATAAAAGAAAACCACACAAAACCCTTCCTACTGACCGTTTTTTGTCCCTCCAACATGGCTGGATTCCATATACAACTTGGATGGAATAACACTGAAATGAGTGTAGCTTAGAGAAAGCAGCTGGCTGAACACTGGTTTACAGGGATTACTGTATTGCATATCGTAAGCCCTGTTTAGACTGGGTTCTATTATGTGTTCTTCCTACTGGTTTGTGCCCACAATTTTAGACTGGTGTGTGCAATTAACAGACACACTGTCACATCACTGTGATCAGATTAAAACGTAGGTCTACAGATCCAACTGTAAGTCGCTCTGGATAAGTCTGCTTGATTGTAATATGTACAGTAAAAAACAAAATTCATGTAAAGAGACATAGGACCTTAGAACTGATATAAAAAGAGCAGTATAGACTGAACACATTCAGCACATGAATACAATAGGTAAAATGACGTGAGACATGTTAGCACTGTTATTTGTGACTGTTGTCACTAATTTTAAAGTAGCCTGAATTAAGTACAGTGAACGCATTGCACAGCTGATGGTGTTAACGAATTAACATGTAGCCTACCTGTACGTTTTGCCTACAGTATATATGACAATTCACTTTTGAGTTTTGGCTGAACGGCTATATTAAATTCTATCCGATTTTGATAGATTTTTTATCGATAAAAAATGGTGATAATTATCTAATCTCACAGACCTTGATTCCACTTTGATCAAACTTTTCTTAACAAGAACCATTTTCCTGTAGCCGATTTACAGAAAAAATCGAGACAACACAGAAGCTCGTAGGCTTTGAGAAGCTTAGGATGTTTCAGTCCAGTTGGGGTCTGTTTGCTTGAATGATCTATTGAGCATCATGATCACTGCCCATCAGATTAGGCCTCGCTCCACTCCCAGTCTCCTCTTTTTGCTTGCCCGGTCCACAGTCATCACTCCCAAGAGCAGCAGGCAGGCTCAGATTCAGGAAGCCTCCTGGTTCAAATTCAGAATGTTGACTGAAACTCTTCTTTAGTTGGGTCCCCGGCCATAACCCGTCAGAGCTTGTCACATCATCAATGCTGTCGTGACGTGGGAGACCCAGAGGTGTGGGTGCGGTTGGGTGTGTGCGTCCGTGCGTCCATGCACGTGCACAGGAAAAACGGCAGTGTTGGTTTTACTCTCCCTAGATAACATATCTAGTTTTGAGTAAAATGAGATGGACTCTGCTCAGAGTTAAATTGTGTAGCACTGTGCAGCTCTTGTTGTTGCTTCCTCTGGTGGTTTTTAGGGTGGGGTATCTGTCAGAATACTTTGTGAAGACCGCTGTTGTTAAAAGGGCTTTAAAAAATAAATGTGATTGACCTAAAAGACAAGGCAATCAAATAGTATTAACTCTGAGCAGAGTGAATCTCTTTTTACTCAAAATAGAGTGGGACCATATGTTATCTAGGGAGAGTAAAATCAACACTGCAATTTTTACTGTGTGGGAATTGTTTTTACTGGCCTATCCATGTGGTCTGCTGTGAGTTTTTTCATATTTGTGAGAGTGTGTGTGTCTGTTTGTGTGCCATTAGTCTTTCGTTCTAAGAGAGGAGAGAGAGAGGGAGAGAGAGAGGGAGAGAGAGAGAGAGAGGGAGAGAGTGCAAGAGAGAGCGAGAGAGAGCAAGAGAGAGCGAGAGAGAGCGAAGACTGCCTGATTAATCACACTTATTTATGCATTTCTCTCCTCCCCCCCTTCTCTGCAGCAGGCAGATTTAATTAATGATGTTACTGAGCTGATCGCCTGATCACAGTCCTGGCCATGCTTGCTACCGTTCCAACTCCCACTGAGTGACTGGGTAAGAACCCTTCTACTTCTACAGCCATGCTGGGCCTCTCCTTAAACCCTGTGATGTGGGGGTTTTACACATTCCCTACAAACATAGGATATGTGTACCCTGGCGTTTTCTCACATTAGAATCCATATTACGGTTCGTTATTTGTAGGTGGCCAGTGTCTAGGATACCCCAGCCTTCTCAGTGGCTGCCTCAGTTTCCCATGCGCCGCTGCAGCGTGGGTTCGAGTACCACCCGACGCCCTTCCAGCAAAAACTCCTTCCTCTATTGTTACCCAAACTGCCTCTATCTATATAGGATCAGATGCCTGAAAACAGATTTTTATAAAGATAATGTATTAGTGGCAGTTACGTAGCATGATAAAGTACACCCTACTACTGATAGCGCAGGATGTAGTGCACTCAGGAGAGTGTGCAATTTAAGACAGAACCGGTCCTTTACAGAGGGGGATGGGTACGCTGAGGAGGCACAGTGATGAAGAGGTCTCCTGCAATGCTAATTAGCTGAACCTGCAGCGGAACTTGTTTGTGAAGGAAGGGGTTACATCTAATGTCACTGTCAGATCTCTACATATTCCATATAGAAGTTATATAATGTTTTTATTATTAATATTTATGCTATTTTATTTTCACAGGGATGTCAAGCTAAGACCCAGGGCTTGCTCACAGTTATCACTGTAATTTCAATAAAACTAATAATCTACTGTATACATAGGGAGAGAGTTGTTTTATCGACCGGAATACTAAATATATACTACTTTCACGAACTCCTTTCAAGAAAGTATATACTACTTTCAAGAAAATCCCATCTCTCCAAAATGTTGTAGAGGCACAAATTCTACAAATTTTTACCAGTTTTTGATCCCATTCCACACATGATGAGCATAAATAACTTAAGGCAGATTTGCCCAGCTTAGTGTAGATGGAAGGGATCTTCAAACATCATTAGCCATCCTTGTGTTCGTTGGTTCACAATAAACACAGGCATGGCTACAGGTTATGTAAGAAGGCTTAGATTTTCATAACAAGAAGTGCAGTTCATCGATCATGAAGACTTGCCCTAAAAAGCCAAAATAATGCTCTCATACTCTGGCATTTGGCTGCATCGGAAGGTCATGGAAAAGGCTGTGAAATGGATTCACTTGACTGATGTACTGAAAGACTAGTAAAACAGATTGAAGATATCTTACATGTAGAAAAAAGGAAATGTTAATTTGATAATTCAACACAATGGCACATCCTCTCCTCATTCTGGATTGTGATCAGTGTTTAACTGGTCATTGTTGTTTATACAAAGGAAACAAAGTTGTAATTAAAGAGGGTAAAACAACAAAATAATTCACATGGGCACATTCAACAAATTTTGACAGATAACAAGATCTCTTGCATTTGTCCTCGGCTGTGATATTCAAATTCATGAAATAGGCTCCAGTAGGCCCTTCGAATGTGATATCCATGAGTTCAAATATTCGTAGGAAGTGTATATCTACGACACATTTAAATATGTAGGATTTTGGCTCACAACTCATAATGAACAGAATGCCTTGGAATTACATCGGAACCTTCAGGGAACATCCTCAAGTAGTGTGACATGTGTAGAAAATAAGACATGTTTACAATCAGGATTATGCCTTTTTACGCAATAACTTTTCATATGCCCTACACGGGATGTGACCATTGTTCCTGATTGTCCTACATGTAATTTAGATTATAATGCTTAGCTAATAGACCACTCCATCATGGTTGACAACCACCTCTCCCCGAGAGAATAAAACCTTGCGTGACCGTAGACAACATTCTCTGCGAACGTCAAGGTGGGGATGCGCTCCTGCGAGTTCATGCTCTAGAACATTTTTTGAGTACGGCCTTACCGCTCATAGGATCAAAGCTAATCCGAGCACTTGTCATCGCACGTATAGTCTACTGCAACTATCTATTGGTTGGGCTCCTTGCTGGTGCCATTGAATCTAGTGTTCAAACTTTTTTTCCCAGGTCATTCTGCTTTGCCTCACACTCCACCACTCACTTCCAGATGAAGCTTCCATACAATATATGACCATGGGTCTTATCTACGAAGCTACAATGAGAAATGCCCCTGCTTACTGGTAGGAAATGCTCAAGATCTACATTACTACCAGTTCTTTATTCTGCCCCGTCTCATGGAGTGCAGACTTTTAGTCAGAAGGTTGCCAGTTCGATTCCCGACTGTGCCAATGTCGTTGTGTCCTTTAGCAATGCACTTTACCCTAATTGCTCCCAGGTCATTGCTGTAAATAAGAACTTGGTCTTAGTCAACTTACCTGGTTAATTAAAATTAAAATAGAAATTCTAATTAAATGGAAGATGTCCCTTTCCCTGAAGCACAGATAGCATTTCTTTATCAAAAAAATTTCTGAAACAACCTTGTGAAAATAAATCCAACTACAAAATGTACATGTAAATATACAATGGAATAGAATGTGGATGTACTGTATGTTTGAGAAAGACTGATGTAATAAACTAAGGACTAGAGTGAAATGAAAAATACAGTGCCATCCACAATTAATCTAATTCATGTTCACAGAGTACTTCATGCACTGCTGCCAATAAATGGGGCAAGAAGTTTTTGAATAAACTCAACACTGAATGTCATTAGAGAACTGTTCAATTTTGTTAATAAGATTTTCTAGGGGTGCCAATAATTGTGGCAAACATGGTTTTGAATGAAATAATGATTTCTCGATGGCAATTGTTTTTCTTTTATCAGTTTTCTCTTCAGCAAAGATTAAATTCATATGATATCTTTAGTGTGAGATTCATATGATGAATAACAATGAAAATTTTTCACAGTGTCTGTTCATATTTAACCAGGCCACCACTAATTGTAATACAAAATGCATAATGGTACATAACCTCTTCCTAACTGCATTTACATTTAATATGTTTAAACGATGCTCTTAGTCAGAGTGACATAGAGAAAAGTATCTTTTTTTTATTATTTTTCTTTGAATAAAAAAAATTTTTCCCCTTCCAATTCCCTCTAATCCTGCCTTGTCGGGAGCTCCGCAACTCCCTGCACAGATCTGTGGGATGGTGAAGGGTGCACACATGGTTCATTCAACCACATCGCCCCAGCCGCCGATTCTTTTTTGAACTGCGAGTCAAACACGGAAGCCTTTAGTCAGATCATGCACGGGATGATTACATTCACCAACTATACCTCCAAGATTGAACCCGCAGGCGCACAATCTGGACCCAAGGAGTCGTTGGAGAGCAACGTGGAAGGATAGTTAATCTGATTTATCTAACCCAAACCCTGGGCAGTGCTATGCCAATTTGCAATGCCTCGTGCAGGAGGCCCAGGGAAAGTTAGAGACCCCATAGTCAGGCTCGAACCCTTGACTATCATAACGTAGACTGTCGTGCAATGCAGTGAACTACGCAGCGAATAATGCCATGTGGACCTCCCTTTTCATTGGTTTTCATGCTTGGAATTTTTTTTTATCAAACCCATAACCCTAGCAAAAGCATGTTATACCAACTGAGCCACAGTCTTTAAAACATAATCCAAAATACTGTTCTTCATTTGTCCCCTTATGGCACAGGTGTTAAACCGGTTGCATGGAGGGCCTAGTTTATGCAGGTTTTCACTCTTACCTTGTACCCGACTGATGGATCAGGTTATTAATTAGTTAGGATCTCACCTCACCTGGCAGTCTAGGTCTTAATTGGTAACTAATTGAAGGGAAAGACCAAAAACCAGCATACACTAGGCCAGGGGTATTCAACTCTAACCCTATGGGGTCCGGAGCCTGCTGGTTTTCTGTTCTACCTCGACATTAATTGGACTCACCTGGTGTCCCAGGTCTAAATAAGTCTCAGATTAGAGGGTTGCAATGAAAAAGTGGAGTGGATCTGGCTTCGAGGTCCAGAGTTGAATACCCCTGCACTAGGCCCTCTGTGATACCGGTTTGACACCTCTGCCTTACCATTTTCATGGTTCCAAGAAGTACATTTTTCGGTTCCGGTGAGAACGCTTTTTGATTAAATATACACCGATCAGCCATAACATTATGATCTGCCTAATATTGTGTAGGTCCCCGATTTGCCGCCTAAACAGCAGCCACATACACAACAAACTGCGATGCACTGCGTGTTCTGACACCTTTCTATCAGAACCAGCATTCACTTTTTCAGCAATTTTAACTACAGTAGTTAATCTGTTGGATCAGACCACACGGACCAGCCTTTGCTCCCCATGTGCATCAATGAGCCTTGGCCGCCCATGATCCTTACCGCTTTTCCTTCCTTGAACACTTTTGATAGGTACTGAGCACTGCAGACTGGGGACACCCCACAAGAGCTGCAGTTTGGAGATGTTCTGACCCAGTCGTCTAGCCGTCACAATTTGGCCATTGTCAAAGTCACAAAAATTCACATTTTGAGGACAAAATGAAGAAGCATGAAAAATGTGTGTGCCTGTGTGTGAGTAAACATCTTATATCAAGATTAGTTGTCTCACTGTAGCTAGGAGCTGAAATACTTGTTATGACATTGTTGTTATATTTTTTTGGGGGGGTCACATGTGGCACTGCAAATTTCCTCCGAAGGTTTTGAGTTTGCTGTCTGATAAGAGTTGCCTGTCTTGTCGTGCTCTAGCGACTCCTTGTGGTAGTGCTAGTAAGTGTGCTCCCCTCGAAGTCTGCAGTTGTTTGCTAAGTATGTCCTAGTGAGCAGTGTGACAAGGAAGGATTGCGAGACACTCCTTTTGATGTTACTATTAAAAGCCTTTCTGCTGGTGCACTGAATGGGTCACAGCATACTTTACAAAACAAACATCAGTGTTCTAGTACACTGTAAAAAATATCTGTGAACAGCAAAAGGTACTGATAATTTGCTGCCAGGACTTTTTCTATTATTATATGGACATTTCCTTCAAGACAATAACAGAACATACTTTATAAACATAGTAGATGTCCGTTAACACACAGAGTGGATATTACTTTGCAACGGACATCTACTGTGTTTATCAGAGGTGGACAAAGTACTGAGTAAAAGTACTTTTCTGAGTAACTCTGAATTCACTAGTTTTGGGTAGTCCCTACGACCAAATTGTTTAAGTAAAAGAAGTTCACATCTTACCGGTGACCATGATTGATATTTTTATTCCTTTACTCTTTCTAATTGTTTTATAGGTTACTGTTAAGATATGAACTGCCTTTACCTGATCAATTTTGTCTTAAGTAGGGACCAAAACTTTTGAACTCAGAGTTACTCAGAAAAGTACTTTTACTCAAGTAGATGTCCACCTCTGGTGTTTATAAAGTATTTTCTCTTATCGTCTTGAAGGAAATGTCCGTAAAATAATAGAAAAAGTACTGGCAGCAAATTACCAGTACCTTTTACTGTTTTTTCAAAGATATTTTTACAGTGTATGAGTCATCAGTGTTCAAGTCTCTGGGCTACCTCCCTGGTTGAATATTTTCTTCCTACAGAACACAACCCTGTCCCTGCCATTCATAGGAAGTGATGATTGGTGCTGAGCCAGGAGAGGACTGGCCAGAGCTTGGCTCCTGTTAAAGTTTCATCCTATGTTAGGATTTCTGCCAAACCCACGGTACTTTAGCATCTGCTCTGTGTGGATTTAAGATGTGTATCCATACGTTGTAACACTCTGTGACAAAAAACACACGTGATTGGTTGACTGAATGACTGATTTGTGGGGAGTAAAGCGAGCATTGCGCTGTCTCGTTTAAGTGTCTAATTCTGTTCAGGCCTGGTAACATTAGTCAGGCGGCACAGATGCCAGGGAGATAAATGAGCTGTGGATTTCTGAGACTTTGTCCATGATAACCTCTCATTAATTAAGTAACAAAATGCTCTGGATTAAAACTGGCTTCCTGGATGAAGATCAATCCCTAATTACACTGTGACTATGTAGTCAGACATGATGGGTGGAGAAGAAATATAAAAACATTAGTCCCAAGAGGAAAGCTGGCTGCCATATCAATAAGGCACGGGCTGCATCCGAAATGACAGAGGATTCCCTAATCTAGGCCCACCAGCCAGCTCTACTCTGTCAAACTCGAGACTCGGAGCAATGTAACTTATAAACTATGAATTTGTTCTGACCAGAAAGCAATGTACCACATAGTCAAATGCACTACAATGATATGCAGTGATATATGGTGCATAATCACATATACAGTGCCTTGCGAAAGTATTCGGCCCCATTGAACTTTTCGACCTTTTGCCACATTTCAGGCTTCAAACATAAAGATATGAAACTGTAATTTTTTCTGAAGAATCAACAACAAGTGGGACACAATCATGAAGTGGAACGAAATTTATTGGATATTTCAAACATTTTTAACAAATAAACAACTGAAATATTGGGCTTGCAAAATATTAAGTTAATACTTTGTAGCGCCACCTTTTGCTGTAATTACAGCTGTAAGTCACTTGGGGTATGTCTCTATCAGTTTTGCACATCGAGAGACTGAAATTTTTGCTCATTCCTCCTTGCAAAACAGCTCGAGTTCAGTGAGGTTGGATGGAGAGCGTTTGTGAACAGCAGTTTTCAGTTCTTTCCACAGATTCTCGATTGGATTCAGGTCTGGACTTTGACTTGGCCATTCTAACACCTGGATATGTTTATTTGTGAACCATTCCATTGTAGATTTTGCTTTATGTTTTGGATCATTGTCTTATTGGAAGACAAATCTCCGTCCCAGTCTCAGGTCTTTTCTTTTGCAGACTCCATAAGGTTCTTCCAGAATGGTCCTGTATTTGGCTCCATCCATCTTCCCATCAAGTTTAGCCATCTTCCCTGTCCCTGCTGAAGAAAAGCAGGCCCAAACCATGATGCTGCCACCACCATGTTTGATAGTGGGGATGGTGTGTTCAGGGTGATGAGCTGTGTTGCTTTTACATCAAACATAACGTTTTGCATTGTTGCCAAAAAGTTTGATTTTGGTTTCATCTGACCAGAGCACCTTCTTCCACTTGTTTGGTGTGTCTCCCAGGTGGCTTGTGGCAAACTTTAAACAACACTTTTTATGGATATCTTTCAGAAATGGCTTTCTTCTTGCCACTCTTACATAAAGGCCAGATTTGTGCAGTATACGACTGATTGTTGTCCTATTGACAGACTCGCCCACCTCAGCTGTAGATCTCTGCAGTTCATCCAGAGTGATCATGGGCCTCTTGGCTGCATCTCTGATCGGTCTTCTCCTTGTATGAGCTGAAGGTTTAGAGGGACGGCCGGGTCTTGGCAGATTTGCAGTGGTCTTATACTCCTTCCATTTCAATATTATAGCTTGCACAGTGCTCCTTGGGATGTTTAAAGCTTGGGAAATCTTTCTGTATCAAAATCCAGCTTTAAACTTTTCCACAACAGTATCTCGGACCTGCCTGTGGGTTCCTTGTTCTTAATGATGCTCTCTGTGCTTTCAACGGACCTCTGAGACTATCACAGAGCAGGTGCATTTATACAGAGACTTGATTACACACAGGTGGATTCTATTTATCATCATTAGTCATTTAGGTCAACATTGGATCATTCAGAGATCCTCACTGAACTTCTGGAGAGAGTTTGCTGCACTGAAAGTGAAGGGGCTGAATAATTTTGCTGGCCCAATTTGTCAGTTTTTTATTTGTTAAAAAAAGTTTGAAATATCCAATAAATTTCGTTCCACTTCATGATTGTGTCCCACTTGTTGTTAATTCTTCACAAAAAATTACAGTTTTCTATCTTTATGTTTGAAGCCTGAAATGTGGAAAAAGTTTGAAATGTTCAAGGGGGCCAAATACTTTCGCAAGGCACTGTATTCATGGTGATAAAAGTGTCTCGTTGGATCGTGGGTTGTTTTTCCTAAACCATTTTGAAGTAGCTGTCCCAGACACGCCTACTGTATGCCTACTAACGTTTCCATTTGAATACGATCAATGCACCTCCAGAAGAATGTCATTACATTGACTTTGCTGTCCAAATTATGTATTGTATTTACCCACTGGCAAGTTATTTCCCCTGGTTTCGAGCTTAGCCTTTTGTTTGGTACTGTGTGGGTAGTCACTGTCATTTCAGCTACTTACTTGATGTACCTACGTTAGGTGTTAGTTTTAGGGAAAAAAATACAATTAGGAATAGTGGTTGTGAGTTGAAAGACCCACTGTCCTTTAATTCATGTTTACCTCGCTTCTCAACTCATCCACAACATGTCTCATGTTTCATCCTTCCTACGCTTGTCTGTCAATCAATCGTGTACGTAAATAGCTAGCTTGCCCCTAGCAAACTTGACAATTCTGTAGCAATTTCATGAGCTAAATATATAAAACTATAATAAAATCTTATCTTAAAAATGTAAACAAAAATGTGAACCAGTACTTTCTGGTGTTCAGCTATTTTTCAATGTTGGGGAGCTTATATCCCCTTTGTACAAAAGGTTCAGTTATCAAGCCCACACATCACTGCAACAACGGTTTCTCAACTTCCTTTCACTTCTCCATGTTAGGGAAGTCAGTGGCTTAGGGAACAAATGTACAGTATGACGGAAATAAAGTGTCACTAACATTGATTGACCTTTTGATTGATGGGTGTATATCTGAATGGGGCTTTGCAGGGCGTCTTTAGAATGAATGAGTCGTGTCGTGTGATTCTGCATTGTTGCCGGAGCAACAGGAACCTGATCTGAATCTTGTCTTGAGGTCCCAAGGTTTGACTGAAATGTTTAGATGTGGCATAACTATCAGTAAATCAAAGAAATTTCCAATGCTTAACTTAATTAGACATCAAAGAGAATTGCTACAACCAAATACGTTAGATTATACAGAGGGATATTGCTATATAATTTGGACAGATAAGATAGAACAAAGCACGTATCATTCCAATAAAATTCCAATCATTTTAAATAACTCTTGTGACATGCTTGAGTGCTGGTCTAATTCATTTGTATGCATTACCTGAATGCTCTCAGTACTGGCCAGGTATTTTCAAATTCACTTTAAACAAAATTGCTGCTCTTCAACAACTGTAAATGATACAGATTATCAATGCACAGTCCAGCCTAGCCCCATGCAAAGGTTCAATTTCATCCTGTGAGAGTCAGTCAACAATCCCCGGCAATGACTCACAGTCTGTCGTTAGCGCAAGCCTGTTCCTGACTAGCCTAAGTAGTCTAGTTAATACCACTTTGACCCCCTTGTGCTACTGAAGCAATGCTAATCAACATGCTGCATTGCTAACGCAGGAATCTAATGTCTGCATATGTCGTGCTGGGGATGATGCCCGCCGGCTTTTACCTATAAACCCTAACAGGTGTGTCGGAGCCAGACACAACAGCTTTCATCCATCTGCCTTGTGTCAGTTACCTGCTGTGGGATGGCAGGGCAGGTTAAGCCATCTGAGCAGAGTTCACCATGCGGACGACATCTATTTACACAAGGGACAGGGACAAGGAAGGATGAATCATGGGTGGAGGCCAAGTTACTGCCCTGCCAGGTGCTTAGGTAATATTAAAGGATTGATGTGTGCGTTTTTGTATCTGGCACTGTCTTTTAACGCCATGCTACTGCAGCTCTGAATGTGTCACGCGAATACAGATGACTGCACAGGTAATGGTGCCTGGAACCTCCCCTCGAGGCATGGTCCATCACTGTTAAATGGATGGCCTACAACCTTTACATACTGTCTCTGGGTCAGGGCTAGCCTAGTACTGTACATATATTGAGACCTCAATAAATAGTACATTTCCAATTTACTATATACAGCTCTGGAAAAAAACAAGAGACAACTGCAACGTTTTCTTAAATCAACCCCATTGAAAACCTCTGGAATGTGAGCAAGAGGAAGATGGATGTCTACAAGCCATCAAAGAAAGCTGAGCTGCTTTAATTTATGCGCCAGGAGTGGCATAATGTCACCCAACATCAACGTGAAAGACTGGTGGAGCACATGCCAAGATGAATGAAAGACAGTTATTATTATTATTATTCCACCAAATATTGATTTCTAAGTGCTCTCTTTCTAAGTGAACACGTTAGAATTGCTGTCAATTTGTGAAAATAAATGCTCTGCATGACAATATTTGAATTTGGAATTTGGGAATAATGCTGTCAGTAGTTTATGGAAGAAACCAAAAATGGTCTTGTTACTCAAGCAAAATAATTTATTCAATAATAAAACCAGAGAAACTATATTTTTGCAGTGGTCCCTTAATGTAAAATAAGTAAAGTAAAATGTCTTTACAGACAGTCCAAATTGTATTTATATATAAAAAACTTTTAGTTTGAATGTTATTAGTTAGTTTGGATATAGAGTAAATAGAGATTAACTCAGGCTTAAGATGTTTTATCTATAAGCTTTGATTAATTAGATAATATCCTGTCTTACCCACTATAAGTATTTTAGTTATTTGCCAACAAGTTGCTAATTTTCAAAGGAGGAGACTTAGATAATTTTTCCATGCCTCAATAGCAGGGTTCGTCAACTCTGGTCCTAGAGGGACAAAAAACTTCAGATTTTTTTTTACCTAGTAGTTAATTGCAATCACCTGCTTTCCCAGGTATAGACCAGTCCCTTATTAGAAAGAGATAACAACAATTAGAAGTATTTCGGCCCTCCAGGACCAGAGTTGATGAACCCTGCTCTACAGACTGCCACTCATCTGCTACCAAGCTAGTTAGCTTGTTAGCTGTCTGCTAATGTGATATTTTATCAAGCCTATAAGAATGAATTACCAGTAGCTCAACAGCTTGAGTCGGAATACTAAAGAGTTATGCTCTCGACTGCAGAGATTATTTTATTGGTTTCAAAATTATTTACTTACCAGAAGAAACTTTGTTCTTGTCTTCTGATATGCCCAGAGTATGTTAGCTAGCTTTTAATATGTTTGGATTTCTTTGCAGTATAACTGATTTACTGGTTCAAAATTTACCAGCTATGGAAAATGTGTAAGATTTCCTGAAGCTGTTTGTACAAAAAACATATTATTTTCTGCATTTTACAGTTTGATGAGCAAACCCAGATGGAGTGTAAATATGATGTTACTACAATTGCTCTCTATTGATGTCGGGTTTTGGACAAATCTGAGAATGTATGGTACACTATATATTCCTTCAAAGCAAAGACAAAATTAGCAAATAAATCAACGGTACCTTTGATCCATAAATATCTCCTGGTGAGCTGCTTTCTTCCATGTCTACTCATTTAATACTTGTTAAATACTTTGCTTTGAAGACAAGCACAGTGTCATTGATGATGCAATATTTTGATCATATTTCTCCTTTCACATCTTCTCTCTTTTCACCTCTTTCATGGTCTTCGTCGATTTCATCTATTTTTCAGACAGAATTTCAAATCAGGAATGCATGAAAATGTTATGGTACCCTCAGGCTAAAACAAGAAGCTTGACAACAATACTTTTCACAAACAGTTTATATAGATCTGAACCAACCAAAACCAGCCCATCACAGGAATAAAAAATCTCATACCACAGAAACCAGGAAAATGTATTTTCAATTGAAAACATAAATTCTCCCTTTTTCACTCAGTCATTGAGATATATTTTTTTTTTCATGAAATTGGTAATGAATAAATAAGAAAATGAGTGTTAGAATACAACTTTTGATGAACATACTTTCCTATTTTTATGGAAATAAAGTCCCCACCCCTTAGCTCTCATAGGTGATTCAGATTGAACTTTAAGAGTGCAGAAACATGTAGAGACACGCTCTACCCGAATGGATTAGCAATGATTACCAACTCGTTTCCTGCAGAGAACACAGTGCTAGATAATTAAATCCACTGTGAGCAGGATTGACAACTCATAACACTCCACACCACCACTGTTATGCTGAATACGTCTTCCACATCTCATGGGTATCTTTAATGGGCATCCTTTTTGTCTACTAATTAAGTGTCTGCTCTGAAGGATAGAGGAACTACTCTTATTTTCTTTTTTCCCAAAATGTTCCTTCCTTTCCAATTCCCACTAACCCTGCCTTGTCGGCAGCTCCGCATCTCCTTGGACAGATCTGAGGGATGATCTCAAACCACTGACTATCATGTTGCAGACTGTCCTGCAATGCAGCGACTTAGCTTATTATGCCACGCGGACCCCGAATAGAGGAACAACTCAAATGTTAAAAAATTCTACCCATGTAGAATTGTTTCCAGTTAAACTTCACATTACCGGTACTATTAAATTTCACATTACACTCTTCAACAAATTAGTTGTAGTCAATAGCAGCAATTGTGTCTTTGTAAACAATGCCCCACAAAATACTTGTCAATATAACTTTTTTTTGTACACTTGTAGATCGGCCCTCACTAGGTCCATGCAGGGCAACTCTCCCAACTCTCCATAGTTTACCAAAACCTGCACTCCAACAGGTACATTTGACTGGTCACCTCTGAATTCAACACTTCCTTTGTCCATCATTCCTTTCAGGTCAATTCAGCCAGATTGAAATCAACCGCAAAAAAGGCCTAAAATTGGATATTCTTGTTAAGCTTACAGACTTCAAGGAAGTCTTGTCCGAGCTGCTTCTGTCTTATCTACACATATTTATATATGCATAGCGTTTGTACTCACCCAGTATGGTTAACCCCTATCTCTGCACCACTCCTGACTATCATGTATATATGAATATCTGCATTTGGTTTAACATGTTTTTCTCCATGTGTTCTGCCAAAATGGTGTATTTATTGACTTTTTAGTTTTTACTTTTAGTATTTTTGTGTACTGTATGTAAAACATCTTGTCTTTCAGACCAGTGTCCTTTTCAGTAAGTACAGCATAATAATATATGATTATTTACACAGTAACAAAGACATTGCACCTGTTAATATTTATCAGATGGTCACACTGAGATCAATGTCTTTTTCACAGTTGATACCTGGATTAGAGAAATGACAAAAACAAGTGAAAATACATACAAAATGCAAATGTAGGTCAATCAGCTTTCTGATTTGCTCTATTGGCACCAAAACCTCCCATTCAAGAACATGGTGAAGATGGTTTGAAAAAAGCTGATTCATCCAAATGACCAAAGGAATTTGTCGTCATCCATCCCGGAGAACAAGGCTGGTCAAAAGTTTTGTAATAAAGTTTTGTACACTGGTAGTTTTCATATCTTGACCCAAATCAAAAAGTTCTAGGTGTACAAGTGTTGATTTTCTCAACTTTCTCTTAGGCCAATCGACGTGCCTCATTTATTGTAATGTGAGGGTTAGGTAGACAGAGGCTTTGCATAAAGGCATAGCTTAAATGAGGAGATGATGTTTTAAGATCCCTGCTTTGTTTCACATTTTATGGTCCCTGGTACCCTGTGAATTCTGCCTCTGGTGCTCCGGTTCCAGTAACAAGTGTTTAATCCAATATGCAAAGCCAGCATTGCGCCTCCAATCCCCCCAGCTTTACCTCAATCCTCGACTCTGCTTTGTTTGCACTCTTTGTCTTTCTCAAACTCTTGTTTACATTTACCCAAATTTAATGACTCCATCTAAACAGAATTTAGATTGTAGTTGCTTTTTAAATCTAGCTGTTTAAAGCATATTTCTTTGTCAAAGTAGTTCTTTGTCTGTGAAGACTCTTTAGAGACCTGGTGATAGAGGTGAAGGATGAGAATATCACGATCGATCAGATATCAATGATCATCAGCTACATTGATGTACTTTAGGTCTATACTGCAATGTAATACTCTCCATTTAAACAGATATTTGAGATGTTACGAAAAGAAGATAATGCATCATGCTGAGATAAAATGTTCTTTCTCGTTCTTACATTAAACATATTGTTACATACCAGGTCTACATTTAGTAAATGATTAAGATAGATGACAGTGAAAAACCTGTTTAACGGTGGCCTGATGAAATATGGATTTACAGAAAAGTTGACTATTTGTCAGTGTATGATTGTATTTGATCCAATTTAAATAGCCTGGATTCACCCAACCCACAAATCGAGACAGATTCTCTCACAACCAAATATTCGTATTGCCTCCCCTGCGTTCAAACTCCGGCACATGGGATTTCACCCAGAGTTCCATTAACTTTGATCAGCAGATCTACATAAATTTATGGATAAATTATTAAACTTTCTTGTGTTTAACTGTTTCATTAGATTTGCAGTGTGTTCGAGTATGATTCCCCCTCTTTGTATTTAGTATTTTGTGTGTGTGTGAGAGAGCGAGAGAGAGAGAGA
>JACXGM010005697.1:0-20686 GCA_016801145.1 Umbra pygmaea
ACAAGCACACAGTGGTAGGACGCATTGAACCACCTTAAATTGCTCAGGAGGGTGGCTATGTTAGCAAATACGTCTTCTCCTGGGGCTCCACTGGCATTTAGTAAAACTCACTGTTTCCTTGTGATTAGGTAGGTCATTCTGTAATGAATGGCGTGTGTAGTGTAGCTGAATATAAAGAGGCTGTAAACAAGCACACAGTTGGAAATTAAATTTACTGAAACTCACTTGGCAAAATAACAAAATAGACAGCAATCTGGCAGCATACATCAACACTGTCATGCCTGGAACAATGACTGACACTAGAGTGACGGTTAGGCAGGCTGACATACCCTACCAAATACAATAATTCCTCTCAGCTGAGCTGATTACGAATCTAACACAGATGAGGTATTAATTGAAAGTGACATTTACCAGAATTACCATGGTGTGGCACCCATGGTCCATGGTAAACGTCACAAGTTCCGCCGTGTTGGGTGAAGACATTTTTAATTTTTGGGCATTACTGCTGCTCTTATACTATTGAGCCTGTTGGCTGTTTGTTTGGTGACAGTACACTGCTAGTGCTGTTCTGTTCTCTTCAGTTCTATCCAGACCTATCACATGATGAAATTATTTAGGCTATTAAAGGTGCACTATGTAAATTAAAAATTATATTTATACAGTTGTAGTTGGAGGTGTACATACACTGAGGTTGAAGTCATTAAAATTATTTTGTCAACCACTCCACAGATGGTGAACAAACGATAGCTTTAGCAAATCAGATAGGACATCTATCACTTACACTTTGTGTCATCTATACCTGACGCAGGTCATATTTATAACAATTCTATAATTCACTATATCACAATTCCAGTGGGTCAGAAATGTACATACACTAAGTCGTTATACAGCTTGGAAAATTCCAGAAAATTATGTTATGGCTTTAGAAGAGGCTAATTGACATGTTTAGAAGAGTCAATTTGGAGGGGCACCTTTGGATGTATTTCAAGGCCTCCCTTCAAAATCAGCGCCTCTTTGACTGACATCATGGGAAAATCTAAAGATATCAGCCAAGACCTCTGAATTTTTTTTTGACCTCCACAAGACTGGTTCATCCTTGGGAGGAATTTCCAAATGCCTGAAAGTACCACGTTCATCTGTACAAACAATAGCATGCAAGTATAAACACCATGGGACCATGCAGCTGTCATTGTGCCCAGGAAGGAGGTGCATTCTGTCTCCTAGAGATTTATGTACTTTGGTGTGACAAGTACAAGTCAATCCCAGAACAACAACAAAGGTCCTTGTGAAGATGATGAAGGAAACAGGTACAAAAGTGTCAATATCTACAGTAAAATGAGTCCTAGAGTACAGGGCCTTGCGAAAGTATTCGGCCCCCTTGAACTTTTTGACCTTTTGCCACATTTCAGGTTTTAAACATAAAGATATGAAACTGTAATTTTTTGTGAAGAATCAACAAGTGGGACACAATCATGAAGTGGAATGAAATATCCAATAAATTTCATTCCACTTCATGATATTTTTAACAAATAAAGAACTGAAAAATTGGGCATGCAAAATTATTCAGCCCCCTTAAGTTAATGCTTTGTAGCGCCACCTTTTGCTGCGATTACAGCTGTAGGTTGCTTGGGATATGTCTCTATCAGTTTTGCACATCGAGAGACTGAAATTTCTGCCCATTCCTCCTTGCAAAACAGCTCGAGCTCAGTGAGGTTGGATGGAGAGCGTTTGTGAACAGCAGTTTTCAGTTCTTTCCACAAATCCTCGATTGGATTCAGGTCTGGACTTTGACTTGGCCATTCTAATACCTGGATATTTTTATTTGTGAACCATTCCATTGTAGATTTTGCTTTATGGTTTGGATCATTATCTTGTTGGAAGACAAATCTCCATCCCAGTCTCAGGTCTTTTGCAGACTCCATCAGGATTTCTTCCAGAATGGTCCTGTATTTGGCTCCATCCATCTTCCCATCAATTTTAGCCATCTTCCCTGTCCCTGCTGAAGAGAAGCAGCCTCAAACCATGATGCTGCCACCACCATGTTTGACAGTGGGGATGGTGTGTTCAGGGTGATGAGCTGTGTTGCTTTTACGCCAAACATACATTTTGCATTGATGCCAAAAAGTTCAATTTTGGTTTTATTTGACCAGACCACCTTCTTCCACATGTTTGGTGTGTCTTCCTAATCTGATTTTGGTATGTGTTTGTCTTTACAGTTGCTGAGCAACAGTCACACCAGTGACCGTGTCTGTGTGTGGTTGTACTTGCATTTTCATTAAAAATACTTGATCATCAACAAGATTGTATGTCATTCTGTCATCCTTAATGAGTCAACAACTGATTCTCTATTGCCATTGGAAACCTACGCATAAAATCTTGCTCTATCTATGCGATACCTTATTTATCCAGTAGGAAATTAAGCAGTGTCAATCTAAGTGCACTGCACATTCATATATAAAGGCTCCTTTGAATAGACTGCGTAAAGGCACAAGTACATAATGTACATTATCTGTGTGTTTGACGACGCGTAAGGCTACGCATAAGCTATGCATGAGGCAAAGCAGCAGAAAGGGAATCCTCTGACAACCATGTGACCTGCGTTCAATGCCCAATAAATTAATGAAGATGAATCAGGAATGGGACGTGCTAATTTGGGCATATGTCAACTTTTGACTGAGAAATTCTAAGGTGTAGGCTCCTTCGCCAACCTTAAGAGAAGCATGTCAATGATTGGCGTTGCATAGAGCACTTATGGAATAGATACAATGGCATGACAGAGTAAAGGTGTAAAGGATTAGAATCACACACAGAACATTTAATGGATGCAAGGTTTGAAAATACCATTTATTTTTCGAAAAAATAAACATTCCATCATAATACGAATCAAAAGAAAAGTCAATTCAATCATGGATGATGGCTAATGATAGCTCAGCAAGTTATTCCAAAAAGAAAATATAAATCAATCAAAAACATTTGCAATCAAAAGCTGCCTTGACTCAACCCCTGCAGCGTGCATGGCAGCCCTCTGTGGAGGATGGAGGACCTCAACTTCTCCCTCTCCATCTTCCTCCTCATCCGCTTACACCTCCTCCCCCTCCGGAATAGTTGCGCCTCCTCGCACAGCCATGATATGGAGTATGGCCGTTGCCACCGTAACTGCGCTAGAGTTGTGAGGCTTCATGCGCAGTCCTCCTGCCGACTTGTGCAGGCCCCGAAAGTGCAGCTTCCAGATACCAATTGCACACTCGACAACGTTGCGTGTGTGAACGTGTGCAACATTGTAGGCTCTTTCTCCCACGACCTCGATAAAGCTCAAGCAAAAAACCTTAGCGCTGCAAGCAGCTGGACTTCAGGGCTTAAAGCTAAATTCCGCTGCGTTAGCCTGGCAAGCGCAGGTCTGAGAAGGTCCAGCAGCTCCATAATGACTTGTCTTGGGAGGCGACATTTTTTTAATATAGCCACGTCTGGCAAAATGTCAAAAGTTTTGAAGAATAAAACAATTGACATGGCCGCGGACTCGAAGTCGTCTTTGATTCAATACAAGGACACGTTAGATCACTGCCATAGTTGGTCGCTTACTGGACACCACCATGCTTACCCATTTCTAGATCTTAGCCATTTAGAGCCAAATTGTTAACCAGACTTTAATTATCAAAAGAGATTGCCAATTTAAACGCTTTAATTACATTACGAAATAGTCTGATAATCATAATAGGCTGATTACCACATATTAGTTCTGATACCAGATAAAATCAATTTCCTAAATAGGCCTGTATCCATTGCGAACATATTTTATCATAGTTATAAAAGGTCCATAAAATCATTGTTGTAGTGGCGGCGACTAGCAGCTTGACCTCTGAGACTATCACAGAGCAGGTGCATTTATACGGAGACTTGATTACACACAGGTGGATTCTATTTATCATCATTAGTCATTTAGGTCAACATTGGATCATTCAGAGATCCTCACTGAACTTCTGGAGAGAGTTTGCTGCACTGAAAGTAAAGGGGCTAAATTATTTTGCTCGCCCAATTCGTCAGTTTTTTATTTGTTAAAGAAGTTTGAAATATTCAATACATTTCGTTCCACTTCATGATTGTGTCCCACGTGTTGTTGCTTCTTCACAAAAAATTACAGTTTTATATCTTTGTGTTTGAAGCCTGAAATGTTCAAGGGGGTAAAATACTTTTGCAAGGCACTGTATATTGACATAACCTAAAAGGCCGCTCAGTAACCCCTTAGTTACAAAAGACAGTGACAAAGCAACAGGCTATCATTAATTTTCTACGTGAGTGGCCGTTTTCCAGAGACAAGCGACAAGCTTGTTGATGCTGCGAGCAAGGTGGGGCAAAAATAGACATGAAGTCTATTTTATGCAAATGCTGATCGATGTGACAAAGCAAATGCCAATTGGAGTGAAGGCAGCGTTACGTAAATGTTGGTTGCTCGAGTAGAAGAAAATATTTCAAGATGGCGGAAATGCTTCGGGACATTGTATTTCTGTATATATCTAATATGTTTGGCATTTTATCTCATATATTTTGTTACTTCTATCGAGAAATACATACTTTTAAATCTAAAAACATTGTCCTTGTGACTTGACAATACCTCTGAAGTGACTTTGAAGACCTCTTGCAGATACTAGGCAACAGCATGCTAGTATCAATACAGAAAAGTGAGTGTGTGTAGATGTCTTTTGTTGCTCGTGGGACTGTAGGGTAATGAAGAAGCTACTACTCCAAAACCGCCATATAAAAGCCAGACTATGGTTTGCAACTGCACTTGTATCACAAAGATCTTACTTTTTGGAGAAAGTTCCTCTGATCGGACAAAAAAAAAATGAATCTGTTTGGCCATTATGGCCATCATTATGTTAGGAGAAAAAGTGGGAGGCTTACAAGACAAAAGACACCATCCCAACCTTGAAGCACGGGGTGGAAGCGTCATGTTGTGGGGGTGCTTTGCTGCAGGAAGGATTGGTGAATTTCACAAAATAGATGGCATCATGAAGAAGGAAATGTATATGGATATATAGAAGCAACATCTCAAGAAATCAGTCAGGAAGCTAAAGCTTGGTAACAAATAGGTCATCCAAATAGACAATGACACCAAAAGCATACTACCAAAGCTGTGGCAAAATGGCTTAAGGAAACTTGACTCAGTTACACCAGTTCTGTCAAGAGGAATGGGAATGACGCCCCTTCTTTTCCTTTTCCCACTGCCTTTGCCACTTTGCCATACCATTTTTCCTAATGACCGACCGGCATTCAGATACACCAACAGATACCCTTACATCGATGCCTCTTTTCAATGCTTTTATAGCTGCCTTATCTGCTACCCTGTTCCTTCTACCCCAAGGGAGAGTTCCCAACACTGATGCTGAATCCGAACAAATGACCACTCTCTGTGGCCGCACTTCCTCCACCCACTGAAGTGCCCAAATTATAGCCATTAGCTCCGTTGTATAGACCGATATCCCCCCAGACAGTCGTTTGAGCTGTACAATGTCATGTTGCGGAACAGAAAAGGCAAAGCCAGACATCCCAGTCAGGGGATCTTGTGATCCATCTGTGTAAATCTGAAGGAACATCTCCCAATGCGTGCCTTTGATTCACCAACCCCGGGCATGAACTACTGATAAGATGCTTCATATTTTCCAATATACTAAAGTCCACTTCTGGCGAGGGCAGCAACCATGGAGGTATAACTGCCCAGTACACTTGCGGGGCCACTCCTGCCTGTCCCAGTCCCAGCTTCTCCACCTTTTTGCTGATGTTATACAAAAAACACTCTTTCTTCCTTTTTCCTGATGCCCACTCCCAGGCATTAGTCAACACTGCTTTTGCTGGGTGGTCTTCTTTATATCCCCACACTTTAACCACATACTGCATTGCCAATTTCTCTCTTCGAATTGACAATGGCATCTCCCCCATCTCAACCAGTAAAGCTGGGACTGGGGTCATACGTAGGGCCCCACAACATAATCTCAGAGCCTTGGCCTGTATTACATCAAGTTTTTTTAAATGCGAATCAGCTGTTGTTTCATAACATATACACCCATAGTCTAATCTAGACCTTACCATAGCTCTGTAGATAATTTGTAATGTATCTCTGTCAGCACCCCATGTACTACCTGAGAGAGACCGCATTACATTGATCACTTTCTCACAATTAGTAACCACAGTATTGATTTGTTTTCCCCATGTCAGCCTCTCATCAAAATGTACTCCCAAGAATTTGAAGTCCTTAACCCTTTCTACTGCTTGACCATACATAAATAGACCTTTACATACACTTTTCTTGTTACCAAATATTACATATTTTGATTTCTCCACTGATATTTTGAATCCCCACTGTCCACCCCAACTTACGACCTTGTTTAAGGCTACCTGCATCTGCTCATTTGTGTGTTTGGTATTCCTGCCCCTTTTCCAGACAGTCCCATCATCTGCAAAGAGGGAAAGTCCAAAACTGGTCCCAACTTCCCAAAAAATATAATTAATCATAACATTGAACTAAATTGGACAAATTACACTTCCCTGGGGTGTTCCATTGTCCACCCTTGCACCATCAGAAAATGAATTGCCAACCCTGACTTGAATGATCCTGTTCCTCAGGAAGTCTTGTATCCAATTAGGCATGCGCCCTTTTATTCCAGCCTCAAAGAGTTTAATAACTAGCCCCTCCTTCCATAGCATGTCATACACCTTCTCAACATCCAGGAACACAGCTACTAGGGCTTCTTAGTTTACCATGGCTTTTTTAATATCACTGTCAAGGGCAATCCCAGCATCCATGGTACTTCTCCCCCTACAAAAGCTACTTTGCACAGATGTAAACCAACTATCAATCTCTAGTTTATACGTTAGCCTCACTGTGACCATCCTTTCCATGATTTTGCATAGCACTGATGTAAGTGCTATAAGAACCTGCCTTTGATGAGTCTTTCCCTGGTTTTAATATTGGGACCACGACTGCATGCTTCCAGGAGCATGGAAGGCTTCCCTCCTGCCAGATGTAGTTTATCAATGATAGAATTTCCTCCAACACTAGATCACTCAACTTATTGACCAACTCATAGCTGATGCCATCCTTTCCTGGAGCTGTTGATCTCCCTTTTCTTATTGCTCTGCGAAGTTCTTCTAGTGAGAAAAACACATTAATAATACCGGAATTATCTTCATTAGCCTCCAGTTTAAATCTGTTTAATACCAAAATCTTGTTCCTTTTCCTCATACCTTCCTCACCAATGTTAGCTCCACTGTGAACAGCTTTAAATTTCTTCTCACACATTTGAGCTTTATCCAAATCACTCAAAGCAAACACACCCTCCTCCGCTAACATCGGCATTCTCTTATTCCAATTCCTGACATACGATGCACTGCCCTCCAAATGTCCGTTACTGACGCATCTACCACTAGTTTCCCACAGTAATTCCTCCAGCATTCTTTTTTTGCATTCTTGATACCTCGTCTGGCCTTACCCCTTAACCTTTTATATTCTATTGCATTAGTCTCCGTCAGGCACCTTCGAAACACCCTATAAGCACGGTTCCTATCCCTCACTACTTTATCACATGCCCTATTCCACCACGGCACACTCACTTTCGCTCTATGGTTCTTCTTCAACGGAATACATTCATATGTGCTGCTTAATATCAGTGAACGTAAACGTCGTTCAACTCATCTATAGTCCACTCCCCTTTTACACTATCCAGCCTACCGTCACAGCTGCTAGAGAATTTCCCCCAGTCTGCCTTGCCAAAATTAAAATATTCTGGTCTTGTTTGCTCTTCAGTTAACAAAGTCCTCCCAAACCTCAATAGTATTGGAAAGTGATCACTCCCCATTGTGTACCGATCCAAACAATCCCATTCTCCTACCCGCGCCAAGTCACTGGATGCCAGAGCTAAATCTATACATGATACGGCCCCTGTCTTAATTTCAAACCTAGTAGGCGTGCCATCATTCACACAAACTAACCTACGCCTGTCTATAAGCTAACTCTCTCTCTCAATGGCTCTGATACCGACTGCTTGTTCGAATTTGATTGTCAAAAGTATCCCGCAAATGGGATTGGATGTAGCAATGTAGGACTAACTGATTGGTCAGTAGTAGAGGGGGTCCAGCACATTTGGTTGTGACACTCATTTCACAAGCTTACGACCCTTGAATTACAAAACTGATGCACGTAGTAAACATCTAAAAAATCAGGGCGCGCGCAAACAAGCACCCGTGCTTGTATTTAAGCCTCGCAGTAGAATATTGTTTGCCGTAAACGTTTTTGTTGTAAGTCTAAAAAAGAAATATGCTTGCAATTCCAGCTGAATTTATACAAATATTATTACAGATTTGCAACTTTTAAAATGTTTTCACAGTTCATTATGCAATCTTGTAAAATATAACTTACAAGCACAAACCTAATTTTACACACTTGCAAAAATAGCATGCAAGTACGGACATAAATATACCATCTTGCAAAATGAGGATACAGATTTGTTAAAGCAAACTTGCGACCACAAACTTCATTGTACAACCACAAACCAGAACATACAACCACACAATTTTGCCTACAAGTCTACAGACTTTTGACATGTTTAATATTCCATAATGATAAACTATATTTTCTCTTTTAATTGTTTTACTACTTTTAAGGGTTTGATTTTTGTAAATATTCTGAATGGAAGATCAAGAGAATATGAAAGACAATTTTTTCACAGCTTGTTTTTTGCTTATAACAAGGGTACCAACATTAGGGGAGGGCACTGCATGCTTAAAGCATATTTAAATTTTTATTTGAAACAATAGGCTCTCTCAAATTAGCTGATGTAAAATGTTAAATTCTTAAACACTATTAAAAAGAGCAGATAAAAACATAAGAAATTAACAATTAACCCATTTAATCCCAAACTGTTCAACATTGAACAGAACAATAAATACTCTTGATTTTAACATACTTGGACATTTAAAAGTAAATAAGCTAAACAAGAAAATATAAATAGGCTACTGCAAACAGTAGTTGTCAGCATAGGCCTAGTAGCCTCTTCCATCAACACTCAAATATAGTTGTTATTTACTTGACATACTTATAATTATAATTATAGCTAAGCCCAGGCAATTTAATACTAATAAAATGCTATTGCAAAAGGCGCAAAATGCCTGAAGGTACCATGTTCTAATAGTAGTTAGTAGTAATAGTATAGAAAATTGGGAAGTGCAAGCCCTCCATTGAATATACATCTCTGGAGTTGAGATCTACTTACCCTGGGCACCTTTTCACCCCAGATGAAGGAAGAAATTGCTTGATTGATTGCCTTAAAAAAGGACTTTGGCAGGAACAACGGTATAGAATTAAAAAGGTACATAAATTTAGGCAGACTGTTCATTTTCACCGCGTTGATCTTCCCTATCAATGTTAGAGGTAGGTTACCCCACCTCTGAAAATCTGCCTTCATCTGAGTGAAAATGGGGGAGAAATTGGCTGAAAATAAATCTGCCAGTGAGCGAGTCACATTCACTCCAAGGTACTTGAAGCCAGAGTGCTTCAGCTGAAAGGTCAAGTCTGTATGTTGAAGTTGCAGTGCTGCTGGGTTAATTGGAAAACATTCACTCTTGTTGGTTAAGTTTGTACCCCAAAAACAAACAAAAATTTTCCAAGATAGAGAAGATACTCGGTAAAGAGGTAGCTGGGTTATGGACATAAAGTTATAGGTCATCCGCATATAAAGACGGCTTGTGTTCAATTCCCCCCCAGGAAACACCCTGAAAAGTGGGTGAGGCCCGTAATGCCGCCGAAAGGGGCTCAATGGCAATGGCAAAGAGCAATGGGGACAGCGGACAGCCCTGCCTTGTCCCGCGTTCCAGAGCAAAGTATTCAGAATAAATATCATTAGTGCAGACACGGGCCTGAGGGCCAGCATATAAGAGCTTAATCCATGCACAGAGATTGTCACCAAAACCAAACTTCCTTAGCGCCAAAAATAAATATTCCCATTCAATTCTATCAAATGCCTTCTCTGCATCGAGTGAAACCACAAACTCTGGGGAACTGGAGAACTGTTTGGAGTAAATAATTTTGAGAAGAGTCTGAATATTGACAAATGCCTGTCTACCCTTAATAAACCCTGTCTGTTCTTCCGAGATGACTGATGGAAGGACCCCCTCCAGACGGGTAGCTAGCATTTTAGATAGCACCTTAAAATCAACATTGAGGCTGAGTGGCCTGTATGAGGAACAAGCAGTTGGGTCTTTACCCTTTTTTAAGAAGAAGTGTAATTGATCCAATAAGTCATTATACATAGCTGAAAGTAGGGGGGCTAGCTGTGGATAAATAAATAAAAAAACTCAATAGGGAACCCATCTGGGCCGAGAGCTTTTCTGCTTTGAATAGTTTTTATTGAGGCGATCACCTCCTCAAGCCTTAGAGGAGAGTCAAGGTCAACAGCAACCTTAAATTTCCAGCAAGTAGAAGAAGTACAGGATTTTGTCAATAAAGTAATTTCAAGTGCTACAGGGCCATTGTCTGATATTACAATAGGCAAGTAGTCCACTGAAGTAACATCTGGTAATAGTCAATGCGGGAAAAAGAGTGATGAACATGTGAGAAGAAAGAGTACTCACGAGCCAGTTGTACTATGAAATAGAATACTGCCATTATCCCTGTTAATTTCACATGTATACTCGAAAACTTCAAGGTTTCTGCCCTCTCATTTGCTACAGCTCCTCACGGGTTTCACAAAAACATCAAACATGCCAGAAAAAAAATCGGGGGGCCTATTTCTATTTCATGGTACACACAAGAACAGTGTGTAAAAAAACTTCTGTTTTTAAAGAGAGAAAAAAGACAGAAATTATTTACTTTCTCTCTCCAAGCTTTATTTATTGTCTCCCTACATCACATTGAACATGAACCCTCACTTCTAACTTTGATTTAAATCGTCACTAAAATCCTTTCTCCTCTTGAACAGACCCCCCGATTTTTTTTCTGGCATGTTTGATATTTTTGTAAAACCCGTGAGGAGCTGTAGCAAATGAGAGGGCAGAAACCTTGAAGTTTTCAAGTATACATGTGGAATTAACAGGGATAATGTCAGTATTCTATTTCATAGTACACACAAGAACAGTCCCCAAAACGCATGCACAATATGTATAATTATGCAGTCTACTAAACGAGGGAGTGCATGAGGAAGAGAGATTGATTAATATTCTTGTTTTTTATCTAGCTCAGAGAACCGTGCAATAAAGGTCGGCTTTAAGTGTATAAGCAAACGCGATTCTTTCATCATGTGAATAATTATTCCTTAAGCTAGCTAGTAACTACACTATGCAACAGCAAGACCAAACCAAACTTAAGTACATTTAAGGTCAAGGGCTTGCTTGATATGATTACTGATTACATGCAGCTGGGTGATTTAGCTGTTATATAAGCCCTGGTGTCCAAGGGAGTGGCGCGGTTTCTTGATGTTTGATTCTTTGTTACGTGTTGGTTTTCCTGTCCTGAAGTGAGGTTGTGAGTCCCAGTGTTATTGTTAAGTAAGATTCTGTACAGACAGCTGATATCTACTATTGCGTGTCTTCCCCACGTTATGGCTCATCAGTGGGTATTTGTGTGTATAGTTGATTAGGCGTACAAATTATATTTAGTATCCGCATCTACGCTGCATTAGAGCGTAGTAATTTATGTACTTTAAAACCTCAAAACTACATGTTTTGCCTGGTCTCCCTTCCTCCAACACCAAATCACATCGTGACACTTGGTAACTAATACATATTTTACATTTATGATTTTTCTTGTTTTTTATGTTAATTGTTGTTGTTTTTCTTAAAATATTTCTTATTAATAATGTGATTTGTATGATTAATGTTTATATTTGAAATAATGTTTTTATTTTGTGATACAGAGCTAGACTGTATGAATGTACTTGGATGACGTCTGGAAGAAGTGTGGGATCATGGGATTTGTTATCGTTGTCAATGTCAACCAGTTGATCTAGCGTCTATGGCAGAAAACATTTTTACTGACATGGTAATGTTTTGTTAAATATATTATAGTTTTATTCACATTATGTTTGGCGGTTTCCTGGAATGTAAAGCAACTACATGAGTAAAAGGTTAAGTTTATTTGTAATTGTTTTGATTGAGAGACCCCTAGCGTCTAAAAACTACATTTTTTACCTTTAAATAAAAGGTTAATAAATATTTATATTACCGGTATATTATATGCATGTACCAGAACCAGACTGGAAAGACACAAACACACCATGAGCACCCACAATGAGCATTACTTCATGTACTTGATGTTTTTTGCCTTTCCAGCATTCTGCCATGCAGGGGGGAAGTGTTGACTGTGTCGGGTCTTAACTTTCAAAATGTTATGCTTTCATACGATTGGTGCAGCATGATTCACATGAATCGAGACAAATGTTTGTGATTTGGTGAAATTTGACACTGCTAGCTGAGACAGATTTATATAATGTATCAGACTAAGTTACAGGAAATTGACTAAATAATCACTTTTAACCCAATGTATCTCCTATAGAGTGTAGAGAAAAGGTTGTGCCCTTGTTTTTTATATTGCCATTGAGTCTTTCGCTGAAGCCATAAAGTCTTGCAGCAATCGATGGTTATAAAACTAACCCCCAATCGATCCCCAATCAATTTTTCCAGTTATAAGGTACTTGGTCAATAAATCTGGTGTCTGCTCTGGATAAAGAATCAATTGGAATGATAAGCTGAACAAGGCTACATTATGTGTTGTTGGAGTGAAAACCTACAGGGGCAGTCATGCTTAATAAATGAGCCCCCTGGGATTTTGTATCCAATGGCAATGTCTCTGTGCCAATCCGGTGGGGGCTGTTTTGTCCCAATGTGTTTCCTCTCCAGCACAACTACACTGCCATTCCCAGGCCTTCATAATGGAATGCTGCAGTGATACATGACTCTCAGTAAACTTCTACGGCCTCAATGTCACTCATTGGGTCATTTTTTTAAAGTCCTCTGATCTTGAATATGTCTAGGGGTCTAAATTCCTGAGCTCCATGATAGCAGCAGTTGCCTAATTTATTATTGCTCATTTATTAAGCATGCCTGCCCTGTAGGTTTTCACTCCAACAACACATACTGTAGCCTCATTCAGGTTATCAACCAGCTTATCATTAGAATCAGGTGTGCTAGATTGGGGTTGGAGTGAAAACAATCAGGACAGTAGCTCTACAGGACCAGGGTTGGAGATGCATCATATAAAGAATCCTAAATGTGTACTTACATATGGAATTAGGAATATCGATACACATAAATATGCTGTTTTATGAAATCATCCTATGAGTGTTTTATGCACACCAGCAGGAAATCACCACTGATCACCACCACTTATTCTTAGTGTCTGTGCTCATGCACAGCCTATACGATTTGCATATTAACACCACTAAATACCCAAATATGGTCAAAATGATCCGTTTAAGACTGTGGGAAACATCAGCTAAAATTAGGTTCATGATTTTAGTCCCTATTTATGGAGGATTAAGCACCCCCACATTTTTATATTACACACAAACCGGGCAGTGAGAATGGAAGCCACAAATGTAAAAATATAAAGTTTAAACCAAAAATGTTTTTGGTGATTTGTTCCTATTTTACTCCCCTCTCAATTTCTTCTAATCCTGCCTTTTCCGCAGCTCCGCAACTCCTTAGACAGATCTGTGGGATGACGAGGGGTGCTCACATGGTTCATCCAACCACATGTGGCCCAGCTGCCGATTCTTTTCGCACTGTGAATCCAACATGAAAGCCTTTAGTCGAATCCAACATGAAAGCCTTTTGTGTGCAGATCCGGATCTGCACACAAGTAGTCACGGGAGAGTGATGTGGCAGGATAGATAATCTAATTTACCTAACACAAATCTCGGGCAGCGCTATGCCACTTTGTGCTGCCTCATGCAGGAGGTCCGGGGAAAATCGGAGAACCCATAGTCAGGCTCGAACCCCTGACTATCATGAAGTAGACTGTCGTGCAATGCAGTGACTTAGCCCAGTATAAGGGTAGGTCAGTTCAGACAAGGAACCAATTGAATGAGAAGTTCTGTATGTACTATACCCCTGTGCTTATAAAAACAAATATTTTCAAGTTTGAGATATACTCACCGGCCACTTCATTTAGTACACCTGTTTAACGGCTTAGTAAGGCAAATATTGAATAAGCCAACCATGTGGCAGCAAGTCAATGCATTTGGGCATGTAGACATGGTCAGGACTATCTGCTGAAGTTCTAATCAAGAATCAGAATTAGGAAGAAACATAATTTAAGTGACTTTGAATGTGGTTTGGTTGTTGGAGCCAGACAGGCTGGTTTGAATCTACAAGTATTTTCAACCATCTCCCGGGCTTACAGAGAATGGACTGAAAAATAGAGGCATTGCCTTTTTGATGGCAGAGGTCAGAGGAAATGCCCAGATCGGTTAAAGCTCATAGAAAGCATTTCTGAATGCACAACATGTTGGACCTTAATGCAGATGATCTACAGCAGCAGAAGACCCCACCCGGTGCCACTCTTGTCAGCTAAGATCAGGAAACTGACACTATAATTTGCACAGGCCCACCAAATTTGACCAATAGAAGATTGGAAAAACTTTGCCTTGTCTGATGAGTTTCAAATTCTGCTGCGACAGTCCGATGGTAGTGTAATAACTTGGTGTAAACAACATGAAAGCATGGATTCACCCTGCCTTGTATCGGTTCAGGCTGTAATGGTGTGGGGGATATTTTCTTGGCACACTTTGGGCCCCTTACTACCAACTGAGCATCGTGAAAATGCCACAGCCTACCTGAGTATTGTTGCTGACCATGTCCATCCAATCAAATTGAGCACCTTTGGGGATTCCTATCATGGATATGCAGCCAACAAATCTGCAGCAACTGTGTGATGCAATCATTTCAAAATGGAGCAAAAACTCTGAGGAATTTTCCAGCACCTTGTGACTCTATGCAATGAAGAATTAAGGCAGTGGTCCAGCACAATACTAGCAAGGTGTACCTAATGAAGTGACCTGTGAGTGTAATACTTTACACCTGTCACAGCCAGAAGAGGAATGGCCACACCACTGAGTCTGGATCCTCTCTAGGTTTCTTCCTGGGAAGCAAATTACTGGGGAGTTTTACCTAGCCACTATGCTTCAATTCCACATTGTTGCTTGCTCTTTGGGGTGTTAGGCTGGGTATATGTAGAAGCATTTTGTGACAACTGCTGTTGTAAAAAGGGCTTTATAAAATAAATTTGATTGATTGATTGATAATTTGCATAGAAATGGCATCATTACATTATTTTAGTTTTCCAATTACATTTCCAATGTTTGACGACAGGAGCTGGGCACTATTTTTACGCAGTTGTATTCCATCTTCAAACAAACTAGCTTGGCTAATTCCAAAATAAATAAAAAATTGTGTCAAAAACACATGCTCATGTCTGCAGAGATTCATTAGCCACAAGTGAATAGAGGAGAGACAGCTAAAACTCTCAGCGATGGTGAGTTGATGGAACAGGGCCTGTGTTGATTATCGTCGGCCAAGCTCCGAGCAATACTCAGTAGCAGTAAAAACATTTCTATGAGCTTTTTTGCACAAGCCAGTGTTGTTGTTTTTTGTTGATGAACTGTTTCAATGTTTTGCGTCTTCTGTTTATCGTTCATGAATTTATTTTTGTTCACTATAACTCATTTAACCCCTCTCAAAGAGTTGGTGGGGGTATGAATTTATTTATGTGGGTGAGGGTGTTGTTTTTGGCTTTTGATTATTATCTACATATTTATATGGTTAAAGAATAACAAATATTCAACAACTATATTTACAATGCCAAAACCAAATGCAATCTCATAATTGGATAGGCCTGCTGTTTTCTGTAGTGAAGAATAAGAAAGCACTCAAAAACCACTTACAGTATGCCCTCAGACTGAACTAAATGTAAAAGGTGTCTCAAGACCATAGAAATAGAATGGATAGAAAGGCCATTAAACTACTTGGCGTGGTCATATGATTATCACCAAACAAAATGGCAATTGTTGTTTAGTTGTCACAGTGACAACACGCAAATTGATTAAATGCGGAAGTAGGCCGCCAGATCTTTGCAACTGAATGGTACACATAAAAATGGCTGCCACTATGACCATTCTGATACATTGATTTGAATTGGAATGTCCTTTCTATCCATTTCATTTCTATGCTCAAGACACTGCCTTTTGTTTTTTAAAAGTAGATTTACCTCTTTCATACCTCTTTTTTCCAAACAGTATATTGTCTTCACTGCCAAATGTTTTTACTTACAACATCACATTTTTTGTTGTGCATTTGAATATAATGCACATTTACAATGAAATAGGTATTGTCTTAGCAGTAATAAGGGCATGGAAAATAGGATTTTCTGGGAAGGGTAGTAAGATTGTAGCAGGATAAATAACCAGGTGTAAAGCCATTAGTGCACAACCATTAGCCTAATCTAACCAAGATAGGAATATGAGTGAGATTTCAGATTAACACTTACATAACATTTTTTTTTTACAGTAAATACACTGATCAGCCATAACATTATGACCACCTTCCTAATATCGTGTAGGTTCCCCATTTGCTTCCATAACAGCACTGACCCATTAAGGCATGGACTCCACTAGACCTCTGAAGGTGTGCTGTTGTATCTGGCATCAAGACGTTAGCAGCAGATTCTTTAAGTCCTGTAAATTGTGAAGTGGGGCCTCCATGGATCGGTGTATCCAGCACATCCCACAGATGCTCAATTGGACTGTAAAAGAAAACGTGATTCATCAGACCAGGCCACGTTCTTCCATTGCTCTGTGGTCCAGTTTTCATGCTCACGTGCCCGTTGTAGGTGCTTTCGGCAATGGAAAGGGGTCAACATGGGCACCCTGACTGGTCTGTGGCTACCCAGTCCCACATGCAACAAACTGAGATGTGCTGTGTTCTGGCACCTTTCCATCAGAAACAGAAATAACTTTTTCTGAAAAATGAGCTACATTAGCTCGTCTGTTGGACCACACGGGCCAGCCTTCTCTCCCCACATGCATCAATGAGTCTTGGCCTGTAACTGGTTCACCACTCTTCCTTCCTTGGACCCCTTTTAATAGGTACTGACCACTGAAGACCGGTACTACCCCACAAAGGCAGCAGTTTTGGAGATGCTCTGATTCAGTCGTGTAGCTAGGGCTGGGTGATATATCGAGTTTTTCGATATACTCGAGTTTATGTTTTAGTGCGAAATGGAAAATGTGTATTTCGCAAGTATCGAGTATTTATTTTAATGCTGTAACGTTTTATACAATTTCTCAGTCTCTCATTAGCCGAATCATGCCTAAATTGCGTGACAGTATGACATGTGCACAGAGGTTATCCACCAATCACAACCCTTTCACAAATTGTAACTGCGCCAGAGAAGTGTAACCACGGTAAAAGTGTTCCGCCAAAATGGATAGTGGAGAAGCTAGCTTCAGCTCTGCCTATCGTGATCATCCCGAAAAAGGGCAGCCATGTGTCTTCGGTAATATGGAAGTGGTTCGGGTTTAAAAGGTCTGATGTTCAGCAAACAAATGTTTTATGTAAAGTTTGTCGAAAAACAATTCCTTCGAAAAGAAGCAGCACAACTAACCTAAACATGCAGTGGAATGGGAAGAATGCTTCAAACTACGCAATGTGGATTCTCCAAGTCGTCCAATTCCGAAAACTTCTGCTAAAAGACAAATCACCATAGCCGCATCTTTTTCAGACGTGATCCTTTATGACAGGAAAAGTTTGAGGTGGAAGGAGATAACGGATGAAGTGCCCTATTACATTGCAAAAGATATGGTCCCAATATTTACGAGAGGAGAAGCCCGGCTTTAAGTTTTTAAAAGCGAATGCAATAGCCGTTTTTTGCACTTGCACTAAGCATTGCAGACGTTTTGTGTAAGATGAGAATGTCTGTTTGGAATGACTTTCTCTAAATAGGGATAATGACCTAATCCTATAATAGGCTATATTCTCTTAAGGTATTTGTTTTATTATAATCGGTAGCCTACACAATTATAGATGTACTATCACTGTAATCTATTAAACAAAATATAAATAGGCTACATCGTATTTCCTTAAAGTTATATTTATTAACGTTATCAGAACTTCCACTTTTTGTTCACCCACAAGTGTTGCAAACTACCAACATTTGTCTTTCCTTCCCGAAGGTTTATTATTAATTCCTGCGACTCTACAGTAGGAGCATTTTCGGTCCTGTAGTTAGGCTATATGTGCCCGTTTGCTTGAGGATTCTAATAAATGCACCTATAATTTTACAAATATTAGGATACATAAAAATAGTATCGTATTTTCGCCATTTGAACTCTACTGGAGAATTGCTATGAGTAAAAAAATATAGCCTAGTTGATCCCACAGTGTTTTTCAATAATAGCGTGGCTCCGTCTTTGGAATGATTATGCAATTTAGGCGGTGATTTTGTGTGTAACTCATATTGCAGGGAAGCATTATCCCGTTTAAATCGCTTTTCTTTCTTTTTTTAATAGCAATAAATACAGTTGTACAGTACAGCTTTATAAGCTGGTCTCAAAAGAGGAAGAAAACTGTCGTAGCACTACATTTCCATTGAAACATTTACGTGAATTAGATTTACAACTATGGCCATCTATGGGTAATCTGTAACGCGTTGCGCAGCATAACGCTCTTAAATGTGGAGGAAGTATCGGCTTGGAGTATCGGTCCTTTTTCACAAGTACAAGTACGAGTACCTATGCCCAGTAACGGGCCCGACACTAGGTACTGGTATCGGTATCGGCCCATCTCTTATTTTATTACTGTGCAAATTCTTCTTACATAACTTTTTTCAATCAGATATTTTTTGTTTGGTTTGCTTACAATGATGACAGCCTGGCAAGCAGTGTTTTTCATTTGTTTTACACAAATAGGCCGAGTTCATATTGAGGCCATGCTGCCTTGTATATATTTTCATTTAATAAAGAAAATTCTTAATTATGTCATGGCTTTTTTATATGTTTAGAGAAAATGATAAATATCGAGACATATATCGTGAATCGTCCAAATCTCTGAAAATATCGAGATATTACTTTTAGGCCATATCGCCAAGCCCTACGTGTAGCCATAACAATTTGTCCCTTCTCCAAGTCGCTCAAATCCTTACACGTGCCAATTTTTCCTGCTTATACACTTTGAGGACAAAATGTTCACTTGCTGCCTAATATATCCCGCCCACTGACAGGTGCCATGATAACAAGATTATCAGTGTTAGTCACTTTATCTGTCAGTCGTCATAATGTTATGGCTGATCGGTGTACATTCCCTGGAGCAACTTAAGGTAAAGTGCCTTGCTAAAGTACAAAACAACATTTGTCACACTCTGGAATTGAACCGGCAACATTCTGACTCTTTAAATTGCAGTTTTGTTACAGGCTACGACAGAAGAGCTTGGCCAGCACACTGGCCCGTCTGTCTCAATAGAATGTTTGGCACAAATTCTAGTCTGATAAAGATCTTAATGGCTGGAAATTATATACAGTTAAACCAGTGATGGTGAACTTTGACCCTCATAGAATACTCACTGTAGGTGCTGAGCAAGCTCTCAAACTGGGCCACCAAGCCAACGACATGGAGCTGTCTGAGGAAGCTTTCGTCCTCCATTCCCGCATATAGCCGCATGACAAAACCACACGCCAAGGCAGCAAGCTGTACAAACACACACACACACACACACACACACACACACACACACACACACACACACACACACACACACACACAAAATAAAAAAATAAAAACAATTCTTGGGTAAATTCTTGGGCATTCACAAAAAAAATTGTATCCTACAGTGTGTGTGTATATATATGTGTATATATATATGTGTGTATATATGTATATATATATATATATATATATATATATATATATGTATATATATATATGTGTATATATATATGTGTGTATATATGTGTATATATATATATATATATATATATATATATATATACATACATACATACATACATACATACATACATACATACATACATACATACATACATACATACATACATACATACATATATTAGAGTTGTTGAAATTCATCAAATAATTGATGCATCGTGATGCGGACATGGACGATGCTGCATCGATGCAGTGGCCGACCATAATCAATTATAACCATTGATGTTGTTCATTAATTTTCCAGCAGCGGCATAAACATTCAAATGAAAAATAACATTCTCAGTAGCCTAACCCGTTTCATCTAGACCTATAATAGACTTGAGACCCGGATGAGACTAATTTACCGGACATTATTCATCACGATCCGCATATGTGGGTGGTTGTGAGATTTTCCTTAAAAATGCTCCAAAAGTTTTAAAAGCTGAAATATGGAAGCACTTTGGATTTTACCAACAGGCTGGGAAGCACGAACTGGATAAGTCGCATGCAAAATACAAAGCCTGTCACACCAGAATGAAATATGTTGGGAACACTACCAACTTAAGGAATCACGTTAGCCGTTTCCATCCTGAGTTGCTAGCAACAACACCAACCGCGGAAAATGCAAACACTGGGCCAGTGACTCCGAGGATTGATACGACTCTGTTTTCAATACCACCCAACTCCGAGCGAGGAAAGACAATAACCCTGTCTATGGGAGTATACT
>JACXGM010005697.1:20786-34796 GCA_016801145.1 Umbra pygmaea
TGTGTGTGTGTGTGTGTGTGTGTGTGTGTGTGTGTGTGTGTGTGTGTGTGTGTGTGTGTGTGTGTGTGTGTGCGCTGTGTCCAGATGTTTTTAAATAAAAAATATTGTTTATATCTTCCTATTTTTTGGGGGGGATGACAACATGGCCATATTAAGTAATATAGAAAACTGTATTATATTGAACTATACAGTATCTTATTGCACTCTGTCAAGTCAAATATCCTATATGGTTTGTATAGAAAAATGTATTTGACGCATCGTGATGCATTGTGATGCATCGAGATATCGAATCAAATCGAATCGCTGTCATGATAATCGTAATCGAATTGAATCGGGAGATCAGTGAAGATTCACACCTCTACTATATATAATAGCAAAAAAGCAATTGGTTGACTGAAGACCACATCTTCACACGTAAGTGATTGTATCGGTGTAAGTACAAAGGTATGAGTTTTTATCAATCAAATCTTTTGAGATGTATAATTTGGTTTTAAGGACTCAAGACATTTTTCATACAGGGTCCTCATATTATAGATGGCCACCTACCGCCTGACTGAAGACCACATCTCTCCTTTGCTTAAGGAAGAGTCCCTGGGGAATGCTGCAGGCTGCTTCCTGTAGTAGGACAAAGGTCATGGCCTTCCTGGCACGCTCCACCACCTCCTCAACGCACTCCTTTAACCTCTCCACCAGGGGGCGCAGTTGCTCTCTCCAGTCCGCTGCTGATCAGCACAAAAAACAAAATATGTTTGTAATCTTAATCTTAACACTTTATTTGTGTTCTGTATTCTCTACATCTTTTGTTGTTCATAGAAATGCATCAATATTAAATACCACCAATGTTCTCGTTGGTATTGTTGTTGTGAATATGTTGAGTTGCCGTCCTGAACAGTTTTTAAACTCATAGGTTTAGAACTAATTTTGGTTTCATGTTGAAGTCAAGTTTGAGGTTTTGGAGCTCCATCTATCCAATCGTTTATTAGTCACATTCATTGCAAGATTGTAGAAATTAGATGTCTTAATTGGTTTAAGACAGTATGATCCACATTGTATCTTTAATCTCCCAGAGAGTCATCAAAATATAAAGTACTGTGCAAAAGTCTTCGGCACTCAAATCTAGTTGTAATAATTCAGTTTTTGTGTTCTGCATTAGTGTGTCAGTAGAAATGAGCAATGTATATATTTTCAAACCTTCATCTGCCATAAAATGCAATGCTGGGGAGAATTATTTATACTTTTGTTAAAGAACATAACATTAACATTTCATCTGATCACATTTCAAATTAACCTGATAAATGACATATCAGCCAGTACGTGGTGAAACAATGATAACAAACAGGTATGCTAATGATCAATGACATAATACACTGATAGAACCAACATAATTAATTAAAACAGAAATGGGTGTATAAGAAATTAAACTGGCTGAAGGACAATCAAAATAAAAGGTGAGGATGTGACACATGACATTTTTGTGTATTTTCATTTTTGTGCAGTTTTCTACTCTTTACCGTATACAATAAGTGTCATATTTAGGAACTTTAATTTCAGTAGTTTTGAAAGCATCTTCCGTTTATGGATTGTTTTTGTACATGTGCCCAAGACTTTTGCACAGGACTGCAGATCGAAAATGAATTGAAGATGACTGTCTGTATGGATAAGGATCTGACAAGCTCGTGGTCAGAAGAGAACTTCCATTCAGCAGTATCAACATAAGAGCAGTACCACAGTAGACAGTGTGTACTATCCAACATGAACACGGCTGCTTGAGTAAAGCTTATGATGGAATGGCTGCTGAGTATACCTGAAATGTGATGCCAATGCTAAGATCTCAAGAAGTGTTCAGTTTACAGTCACATCTGCACCCAATCCAGGTGCTACATCATTGCAAAAAAACCTGCAACCGATAGCGAAATCCAGTCTCTGAATGGCTTTATGCCTCAACACATTATGCAGGTGTGTTACAGATCCAGCCCAGCCCTCAGTGCATTGATCACAGTGATACGGCATGATAGATTATCCTCTAGCTAGAGAAAACATATGTTCTCTACGGGAGATCTATACTATCACCTACTTTAATGCTATACTTGCTGTTAGCACAAATAGTTTTCCAGAGGAAGTGTGTGAGGCAACACTTCATTTTGAAAGTCCATAATGTGTATTTCCACATTTTGTAATGTTACAACATTATACTTAAATGGATTAAATTCATTTATTTCATGTCCAATCAACTGAATTCACCACAGATGGACTCCAATCAGGTTGTGGAAACATCTTAAGGATGATTAGTGGAAACTAGATGCACCTGAGATACATTTTTTTGTGTCACGGCAAAGGCTGGAAATACTTATGTACATGTGCTTTTTCGTATTTATGTTTTCAATAACTTTGTTAAGGTTTTAAACACTTCTTTCACATTGTCAATATGGGGCATTATTTGTGGACTTTTGAGGGAAATAATGAATTTTTATTATTATTTTTATTTGTTTTACTCAACAAGTTGATTATTACCCCTTTTAGAAAGAAGTTGCAAGTCGCCTCTACCTATTCCCTTTAGCCCATATTAAAAGTAAAATTCTGGAAATATTGTCAGATAAATAACTGGATGTAATTGCATGCATTCTCTGGCATTTAAGCCACTGGAAGTTAGTGACAACAAGCTCCCTTTTAGTCAGCTAGTTATTGTTATAGTAATATTAACCAAATGCGTTTGCGGTGTAGCCTGAAATAGAGTTTAATTTATCATAATTAGCTCACCTATAAATCACAATCGAGAGTATAATGTCTTCACAACTAATTTTAGATGATGCTACATGGCTTTAAATCCCAGACATAATAAATTCATTAGAGAAATACCTGGGCTAGTTAACTCTGACTGGCTACCATTTGAAAAGATTTAAGGGAGGATCCCCCTTCCCCTTTGCCCTTCTCAAAATGGTAATGGCACAGGGTGTAGATAGGCTATAGCATTCATACCTAAACCTTGAATGCATGCTAAATAATTATTTTAATGTTTTGTCTGAAAGGTTTAACCTTTAGGCCTTATAATGTGACCGGCTACTTAACAGGATGTGGTGTGAAGCTGTCTTTTCTCCATTTTATCTTCATTTTACAGACAGAGGTGAAACAGACTGATGCATCGAGCACAGAGAGGAGATAGAGAGAGGAGATGAGTAAAGAGGAGTAAAAAAAGGTAAGACAAACAGTGAATGAAGAAACAGAAACAGGACAATTCGAGAGAGAAGGAACAGAGAGGAGAGAGAAGTTGTTTATCACCTGTGAGAATGTACTAACATTCTGCTAGAAAGACAAAGACAGGAGCATAATGCGTTACCATGATGTACAAGTGCATTGCGTTGGAAGCCCTGGATATGAGCCTCCCTCTCTCTCTCAAAGATTTTTATTCTCTCTGTTTTGTCATTTAGTAAACTTTATACATTTCAATCATAGATTTCTTAATCTAAGTCTTTTTAACAAGAACCTAGATTGACGTATGAAATAAATAGTGATCGTGTGACCTATGAGGGAACAACCAGTGATACCCTTGGTACCATCAAATAACAGCCTATAGTGATGTCATCAGGATACACATACACCGGTAGGCCGTGGCCCACATTACCGGTGACCGTGTCGTGGTCCACCTGATCATAGAATTTATAGTTTACCCACCTCTTTTTTTACCACTACACCCCTGGACGTAAGAAAGTAGGATATCGTCCTGCTGTATCAACTAGACAAGCAGCAGTTAGCCAGGGGACACAAGCGTTGCGTAAGGAAGAGGTTGACCTGTAAGAACAGATGACAACACACTGCAGGCCAACTCTGGGAGGGGCAAGATTGCAAGCTGAGCTTCAAACACTCAGCCAAACAAATCCCCACTGGAGACTGATTTCCTCTCCTCGATGCACCTGTCATAGCCGAAGGAAAAAAATACTAAGCGTTGCCAGGCACCCAGGCGTTTATATAAATATCAGGGTGTGTGTGCGAATCACACCCATTGCACGTCGATCCTCTTCAATATCTGAAGAAGGTTAACCAGTTGAATGACTAGCATGTTTAAGAGTAACAGAAGACATTTCAGGTAAGAATGAAGCTGGACTGACCTGCGTGAACCACCGATGAGCCGAGCCAATTAGGCACAGGTGTTGCTAATATTTGTTGGTTTTAATTGTTGCACAGCAGTTTAAGCAGGAATGTTACACATTAGTAAGTTGGAAACCTCTTTGTGCTGGGAAAAGTGATGACATTGGAAAAGTTATACTTCTCCTTTGAGGTTTAACGGCAGCCAGCATCCAAAAGTTGCATTGCTGCTATCAAAGGTTATACTAAAAGTATAAGCATCTGCTTTGGATGTATACATGAATTCATAAAAATGATGGAATATCTCATTGTTATCCTTGGGAGAACAAAACATCTCCCCAGTAGCAGGTTGTTGTAGATTATATTGGCCTAAATTGGTTTTAGCCACTGCCGCATATACAACCCCATTTTTGAAAAATGCTAATAAAACGAAAGAGAATTTATTTTGAAATGTACTTTGACTCATACTTAAACCAAAAATATTTGGGTCCGGTTTCATGGACAAGGATTAAGCCTAGTCTAGAGATTTCCATTTAACTTGATTATTTAGTCCAGGACTACCCAAGCAAAAAAAGCACACTTAAGTATATTTGAAGTATACGTACTTAATTGTACTAAAGTGTATTATTTTGGACCCACTTAAGTTGCACTTTAGTATTTAAGTGTACTTTTTAAAACAACTTATTTATTCTTTAGTATACTTAAAATACTTGACTAAAAATCTATTTTTAAAAAACAAAATATATTGCTAGTTTATTCCTAAACTATTATTAACATAATTAAATACATTTTTGCTAAAATAGGGTTTAGGTTAGGTTAGGCTGGTATCTTGTAGATCTGTTGATTAATGAATATGTTCAGCTGTGTTTTATTAGTTAGTTAAGCTTATTGTATATAAACGCTGGCCAAACTAGAGAGAGGTGTCAGGCATTGATGATTTACGTTACGTTTCTCTATTCGTTGTGTGGAGAGACTGTCCGGGAGCTTCACTGTTTTCGATGTAAGTTGTGACAAGTGTGTTGTTGAAGTTTGGAAGTCAATGCGTACGCTCTTTACTTCCGCTGTGAGAGCATGGTAATATATAATGGTATCGTTTGTACCCTCACATTTACTCGTTCACCTGCAACTGTTACTAGGTTGTTAAAAGAGTGTGGTATGTGTTTGAGTTTATGAGTATGTTCTACAAATATAATTATATTGTTTATAGTGTCTGTGCCACTGTGAGAGCATGGTAAGCTATATAAGTATATCCATTGTGCACTCGCTTCTCCTGTTTGCCTGCAACTACATTGGAGTACGTGTATGTCTTCCCGGATGGTCAAATAAATAAGCAACAACCATCTACGTTCCTGTTCGGTCTCCCTCCTTCATATCCACCACACCAAACTGTGACAACTGATGTTAAACATTATTACTAAAATGTAATTCATACATGTATAACACACTTTTAATATATTTCATACTGTGATTATTAGACTTTCATATAATCAAAGTGTATTAGTAATACACCAGTGTCACATCAACAACACACTATTAATATAGTTTATATTGGGATCATTAGACTTGTAATATAGTCAAAGTGTATTACTAATACACCAGTGCCACATTATTAACACTTTTTAAATATACTATCTGATTATTAATAATATCTTTAAAATAAATAAATACGACTACTATATACTACACATAATATTTGAATACTTAGTATAACTACGGTTTGTATACATAGAAAATATAAAAGTATATTTAACTATCATTTTTAGCTTGAAACTCCATGGGCCCTATTTTAAGGATCTGAAACGCAAGTATCAAACGCGAAACGCAAGTGACATTGTGGGAGGGTCCCGGGCGCTGTTGCTATTTTACCGGCGGGATAAATGACTCCTGCGCCCGACGCAAATCTAAAATGGGTAGGTCTGAAGTAGCTTCATTAGTCATAGGTGTGGTTTAGGCGTAACGTGCAATAAACCAATCAGAGCGTCATCTCACATTCCCTTTAAGAGCAGGCGGGCTTGTTCCATGGCGGATTGCTATTATAACGGCGGATTGCTATTGATTTTTCTTTTTACATAATGTAAATGAAGGAATGTCACAAGAAATAGCCTACTTTCCGATGTTTTGGACTCACTCTCACTAAATCACGAGGTTATGAATGCATGGTAATATTTTTGCAATGTAGTCTAACATTAGACCAAAATTGTTCTTCTGTCAAATAAGCTTTCCTCTCCCGTTCTGTATTTCTGGGCATTTGGGTTAAGTTGCAACGGCACATGCATTTCAACATCACGTCTCCTGAAGTCCTCTAATATTTCCTAATTAATGTCATCAACACATCCATGATTCATGGAAATGTTGCGTAAAACACAAGCCACAAAGAATGCTGTGACTTTAGTAGTGTACCTGTTCTATCCAAACAACTGACGCGCATTTTCAGTGTGCCAAATGTTCGTTCAATTAGGCTACACTGCGTGTCTGTGTGTGTTTTCGATTAAACAGCATTTTGCGCACTTGCTTGCATCATAAATTTGTGTTATCATTAACCATGTCTTTAACGGATAGCCGTTGTCCCCTTCACAGCCACCCATCTAAGGGGGGATTCCTCATGGCAAAGATGCCATAAATGAGTCGTAATTCGTAAAGACATGGGTGATTTTACTATTAGCATTGCAAATGACTTTTATGTTGATTGAATTGGTTCCCTTGAGGTTGATGTATATCAGTGCAAATAATTCATTCAGAATAATTTGAGCTAATGTGTACACTAGATGTATACCTATTTTTTTCACATTTTCAGACACCACAATGACTTCCCTCGTGTGGTAATATATTTCCTTGTAATTACGTATTGCAATAATAAAGAACTGCTGCATTTGTGTAAAGTTGTGCACACGCTACATTATGGTTAAGCATGCGCCCTTGAAATAGCATATGAATAATAGCCACTGACTTTTAACCAGGTTTTTCCTGGTCAGTGGCGGAATAGTTTTCGGCAACTGCAAGATAGCACCAGGGAACGTTTGCGCCGGAACACGCCTCTTCTTTTCGCTGAACCGCCCAACGAACGCAAATGCATTCCCTATTTTACCGACGCGCGTCTGTGGAGGGAAAAGTCCCATATGCGTCAGGTGCAAGATAGGAATTACACATGCGTTGGTGTAAAAAGTCAATTGCGCTGGGTGTAAGATAGGGCCCCTAATGTTAAATGCACATTTCTTGAGACTTTAAATGTTATGGCAATCATAACATTACTTTTTATGACAATACAGGAGTACACTGTAAGTCTGATGCAAGCAAGTATATTTTTAACTGTAAAACAAAGTACATTTACATTTTATTGACAATAAAGCATACTCTTCATAAGTATACTTAATTTCCATCTTTAATTGAAAGTATATTTTTCCAATGTATATTTTTGTAGAATTTCAAGTATACATTAAGTTAAAAAATATATAAGTGTACATCTTAAGTATATTTTTATTATTTACAGAAACACAAATATACTTCAGTTATGTTATTTATACTTTTAATATATTATTTACACATTTCAATACATTTTTGTAGCTTGGGTAGGCTTAATCTGTGTCCGTGGAACCGGCACATAAAGACAAGGGTCCCTATTTTAACGATCTAAGAGCATGGTGTGAATCGCATGGCGCAAGTGAGCTTTGGGCGTGTCCAAATCCACTTTTGCTATTTTAACAGCGGATAAAGGGTTCCATGCGCCGGAAGCATGGAACCGTCTAAAAGGATGGTACTAAGTGTCTTCATTAATTCATAGGCGTGTTTTGGGCGTAACATGCAATAAACCAATCAGAGATTAATCAGATTTGTTCAGATTTGTTCCATGGCGGATTGCTATTATAATGGCAGATTTCTATTGATTTTTTAAAAAATAAAATGTAAATAAAGAAATGTCACAAAGACATATTTTCCCATATTTTGGGCTCCCTCTCACTGAATCACAAAGTTACGCATTGTGATATTTTTGAGGTGCCTAAACTTTTGCATACAACTGTACTTTGTTTTAAAGAGAACAGAGATTGCAAAGACATGACTGGGAGGCAAATTGAAGTGAAACTCACTAAGGTTGTTCCTTACAGGTACTTTCTGAGTTTTTTCTAAAAATGTTTTACTTTATTCTCAGATTTTTTACTTTATTCTCAGATTTCTGACTTTATTCTCAGATTTCTGACTTTATTCTCAGATTTCTGACTTTATTCTCAGATTTCTGACTTTATGCTCAGATTTCTGACTTTATGCTCAGATTTCTGACTTTATTCTCAGATTTCTGACTTTATTCTCAGATTTCTGACTTTATTCTCAGATTTCTGACTTTATTCTCAGATTTCTGACTTCATTCTCAGAATTCTGAGATTAATTTCAAAATTCTTAATTTATTCTCAGAACTCAAATAAAATTTTCACACGTGGCCCTAATCCTCTTCCGTATGTTGCAGACCATTCTACTGCTCCAAAAACATACTTTTGCACTGGCAATTCTGTTTTATAGTCTGTCTTCTCTGCATGCTGTTAGATGCTGTCAGTCAAACTTAAATGACTCCTCCCTCTGAAACTCAAAAGCTCACCTTAAGTCCACTTAATATAGGGCGCTATGCTGCTGGCTATGTCAGGACATCTGTCTGTAAACTGAATCTAAAAAGAAGGTGGTACATGCAGCAAGACAGTGGCCCTAAGCACACAACACATCACAAAGGTGCTCAAATGAATTGAGATCTGGTGACTTTAGAGGCCAGTTGACTACAGTGAACTCATTGTCATGTTGAAGAAACCAGTTTGAGATGATGTGAGCTTTATGACATGGCACGTTATACTGCTGGAAGTAGCCATGAGAAGATGGGTACAGTCTGGTCATAAAGGGATGGACATAGTCAGCAACAATACATTAAAAAAATGCTAAATGTTACTAAGGGGCACAAAATGTGGCAAGAAAATATCCCCCACACCATTATTTGAGTGAATGTTGCCTTTCTTTCAGCTCAAACCAGTCTGGCCATTCTCCTCTGACCTCTGCCATCAACAAGGCATTTTCACCCAGAGAACTGCAGCTCACTGGATATTTTCTCTTTTCCTGACCATTCTCTGTAAACCCTAGAGTTGTACAGGAAAATCCCAGTAGATCGGCACTTTCTGAAATACTCAAACCAGCCCATCTGGCACCAACAAACATGCCATGTTTAAAGTCACTTGAATCATCTTTCTTCCTCATTGTGATGCATGGTTTGAAATTCAGCAGTGTATTGTAACCATTTCTACATGCCTAAATGCATTGACTTGCTGGCAAATGTTTGGCTGTTAGATATTTGCATTAACGAGGAGTTGAACAGGTGTACCTATTAAAGTGGCCGGTGAGTGTGTTGCTTGCTTGAGTATTCAACTCCACAAACTAATATTGAGCTTAGCCACATTTCGATAACACTTAAAACGTTTTGGGTTAGTATGATCCAGCTTTACACAGTTTTGGAGTGTGATTGAGACATTCATCGTGCCTTTCCACAAATATGTCCATTGATTTTGGCAAAACTTAAGCTCAGTTCAATTTTGAGTTAGAAATAATGTACATTAAAACAAAAAGAAAGAAAACCATGACAGGATTAAATTTACACACTGCAGTGTGTTGTACTTAGGGTTTTATCAGTATTCATAGTATCTTCTTATATCCCTAGACCCTGCCAATGAAAAGCATATAGAGGGTAAAATAGTCCAATAGCATGGATTATTTGGACTGGATTTTCGACCACAGGCTTCATTCCAGTCCTGGCATATAGAGTGAATAAGATGTGGTAGGACCCTTTGTATTTTTAACAGCTCTGGAGCCAGCAACACGTCAACAGAAGGGTTTTGTACAGGAGCAAAGCCCATACAAAAAGAAACCCAAAGCTAGAATACATGCCTAATGCTGAAATAGCTGTAACCCTGGGATACCTGCATAACACTGGATTAGATCTCTAACCCTATAGTACTTGTAAACAATTGATACCAGACACACTATGAATTTTCAAAATATTTTTTAAAGTACGGTATATCCTGTGCTGAGAATAGGTTTGAATACTGCTGCCTGTCAATGATTCTCAACCAGCTTTTTGAGCAAACACAAAACCTTAACATGGTGATTAGATATCACGTATGTTTTTAATGAAGGGTTCCACATTCATGTGTTTCTGTGGGAAAACATTGTTTTCTTCCCCTATTTGCTTGAGTTAATAAAGCCAAGAGAATGACAAATGAAAATGCAAGCAAGCAAACTAACATGCAGACGCAAACACACCATTTATGCTCAAAGCACGTGTAATAAAAGCTTAGCACGTGTAATAAAAGCTTAACATCCAGCTTCCCCTTTTCAAACACATAATGTGTTTGTCACATAGAGTGCAGACCGGTCCTAAAAAAAACAATGGAGAATCCTAAATGCATAAATCATCTTATTGGTTAAGGCACCTGAAGGGTGTCTGATTCTCACTATCATTTACTGTTTACTTTCTTAAATTTTTTAAGACATGGCAATTCTTTTAAAAATGACTACCAGCTGTGATAACATGTTGATACACATTGTTTACAATTGCATTCGTATAACCTAATTCAAAATAAGTTAGTATAGCTTGTCCTGCATTGCAGCAACTTATTCCATTACCGCCAATGTAAAAGCCTTTCTATTTTTTGGGGGGTATTTAAAAAATTACAGTTTTTATTGGCAGTTCAAGAGAGGAAACATAAGTTTAGGAGACAGGGAGGGGGAGACTGCGATGAAAGGCACAACCAGAGGGCCAAGCTGAGACTCAAACCTCTCTGCCAGGGTAGACCAGAGTCGAGAGCTTAGACTAACACACCCAACTCTGGTACAAAGCTCTGCCATTCTGACTGTGAGCAAGATAGTTAACCCTGATCGCTGCATATTAGAATATTTCTTGTCAACTTGTCGTTCACTTTGGCTGTTTTACCTTCTCAAATTCTGTGGGCCCAGCATTTTGTTGTGAATTCTTTGCAAACTGAGGTGTAGCCACATTCGCTGCAAACTGCAACAAAATCAGGAAATGGAGTCACCTACACCCAGTTTGGCTTGAACCAGTGCCAGAATCAACCATTGTACTTGAAGCAGGCACATGCCTGGCACTCGTCCAAGCAGAGCCTTGAGAGATTATCTGATTGGATGTGAGGTAAACATGTTAACTCATGATGACTGATAACTGTAGCTGGTGTGGGAATGTGTGTGCCTCGCCCTTATTTCTATGAGGTCAATGTAGTATTAATGTGCGATTTCCTTCCTGATTCCATTCTACTGTTTGATTCTGTTATGGAGTCTCAGTTTGTGTGTAGTCCTTTTTTTCAGAACCAATCATGCAACTTGCTAATATGGTATGTTACTGCCATCTACTGGTGAGATGGACAAAGAACAAGGCCCTTACTGTATTTGGCCAAAATGGATAGGAAGATCTTAGAGTTTTTAGAAGTGTTATCGGTTATTACTGCAGGGAAGCATAACTGTATGTTATTGTGAAGATTGAACAGGCAGGTCTAGATTTTCTGTATGTAAAAGGTATTGTAATGAATATAGAGTTTTTCTTTTCTAGTGTTACCACTAGACGATTGGGCTTCAACACAACACAATGAACAAACATAGTCTTACTGGGATTGTGAGAAATGATGACATCAGCTAGGGCATGCTCGCTGATTGGTTGTTCCTGGTTGTTGTTGATTGGTTCCTGCTCCTGGAGTTTATCCACCATGGCGATGACACAGTTGAGGCTCTTGGCAACATTTGCCCACACTCTGTCCTAGAGGAGCAAAACACAACGTCAGCATCTGACTTCTCTCTGGGCGAGCTGATGTTTTACTAACCTGGTGGAAATAGAACATTCCTGCAAGAACAGAAACAGCTAGAACAGCAACAAATTCCAAGTAAAAATATTGTCATTCAGAACTTTTATTTGCAGAAAATGACAACTGCTCAAAAAAAAAGTTTGTTGCAGTGTTGTCAGACCTCAAACATTGCAAAGAAAACAAATTCATATTCATTTTTAAACAACACAATACTAATGTGTTAAGTAAGAGTATAGAATTCAAAATTAGGTGGAATAATAATAATTGTATAATAATAATAATAATAGTAATTCATGCATCTTGGCATGCTCTCCACCAGTTTTTTACATTGATGATGGGTGACTTTATGCCACTCCTGGTGCAAAGATTCAAGCATCTCAGTTTGTTTGATGGTTTGGACCATCCATCTTCCTTTTGATCACATTTCAGGGGTTTTCAATGGAGTTAAGAAAAATTTGTAGTGGCCTCTATTTTCCCCAGAGCTGTATTACTATATTTTAGAGGTTAAGAGTTAGGGTTAAGTGGTGATTTAAATTCTTGTTGTTCTGGTTAAGGTTATGCTTAAGTGAAATAGCATTTTGACAAAGAGTGAGTGATTGACAGCGAAATAGTAAGGGATTACAAACAATGTACCTCAGTGATTTGTTTGGAAAGCAGACAATTTCCTGCACCTACAGTACATGTTAGTGAAACACAATGTTCAAGGTAACTATTGGCCCCAAAAACATACAATCTAAGAAATAATATCCATCACTTCAAATATTCTGTCAATATAACCTATGTTGGGGAACTACAAAGTGTCTGAGTGTAATTGGATACTGGATGTTCAAAGCACTTATCACCTCAGTTCTGTTGAATACAATCATGCTATCTCTGGCTCCAAATCAATTGGTCATAGAAGAGTTTAATAAATAAAACTTTGACACTTTACTATCTGAAACCAGGTTCAAGTCACAGTTTGTGTCATATGGCAATTACAGTCTACTTGAAGAGATTAGTTTCAAAATGCTCCCGTGTTAAGCTTCCAAACTGCCATTTCATATTGTTGTCTTAATGACCTCTGACCCTGAATGATTTCCTCCCATTCTGTCTGTTGAGGAAAGTAATTAAGGCTTTCCTAACATTTAGGTGTGTGTGCACGTGTGTGTGTGTGTGTGTGTGTGTGTGTGTGTGTGTGTGTGTGCGCACGTAGAGTTTAAGCTGTCTTTGATTTATAGATGGTTGTTTTTAAATTAATCTCAAAGGCAGCTGGTTGATTGATGGCTGATCAGGAGTAGTTGTGTGATTCTGGCTAGACCTCCATTGTTAGCTATTGCTTTATTTGACAGAGAGCCCAGCACTTTCATTAGGACACACACACATAGCTCTAACCCTAACCCAGAGAGCCCAGTACTTTCATTAGGACACACACATAACCCTAACCCTAACCCTAAAGCTAAACCCTGACTGCAGTCACTTTCATTAGGACACACATAACTCTAACCCTAAAACTAAACCCTGACTGCAGTCACTTTCATTAGGACACACACATAACTCTAACCCGAAAACTAAACCCTGACTGCAGTCACTTTCATTAGGACACACACATAACTCTAACCCGAAAACTAAACCCTGAATGCAATTACTTTTTGTATTTGCCTAATTTCCAACCCTGCTGTGTCGGCACCTCATCAGTATATATGGGATGTCCAGAGCTCTTACATGCTGTCTTTCAAGCTCGTCTCTGAGCTGCCTGATTTTTATCCTACTGCTTGTTTAACATGTAAGGCTTTATTCGAGAGCACGGAAGGATTACTCATTCACTAACTCTACTTCATTCACTAACTCTACTTCATTCACTAACTCTACTTCATTCACTAACTCTACTTCATTCACTAACTCTACTTCATTCACTACCTCTACTTCATTCACTAACTCTACTTCATTCACTAACTCTACTTCATTCACTAACTCTACTTCATTCACTAACTCTACTTCATTCACTAACTCTACTTCATTCACTAACTCTACTTCATTCACTAACTCTACTTCATTCACTAACTCTACTTCATTCACTAACTATACTTCCGCTATTTACCTCAGAGGCGCTCAATTT
>JACXGM010005698.1:0-19417 GCA_016801145.1 Umbra pygmaea
CAATCGATGCAAACTAATTCAGCACCTTCCCTTGGGACAGCGCCTTTGTAACGTCGCACTTAAGAGGCAGTGTGTTAAGAAGCTTCCTAAGGGAGACTTCGGGGAACACACTTAAGAACATAAACAACTTTGGTAAGATATATCTTTTTGAGTCTTCTTAGCGGGCTAAGAGTGAACGTTATCGGGGAACCGGGCCCTGAACTCTATGATTCGAAATCAGATGTCCTGTATCTGATATCTGGCTGGTTATCCCCATGCATTAGTCCATGATGCATACCAGTCTGGGTTAGTTTTAGTCCCGAGACACAGATGCATGCTGAATCAGCAGGTTTCTTTGGGTAACAGCAGAAGTGAAACTAATGGCACCAGTTCAGTGAGGTTGGTGAAAGGCACCACACACAGGGGAACAGAAAGTCTTCATACCTAGCTGGCATCCATTAATAAGAGCTAACCATAAACACACCCTTGAGCCCTGAAGACAAGAACTTGACCTTCAACCCTAGGAGATAGGAATCTTAAGTCTCTTTCCCATTACAGCGGCAGTCCGCATCCATCACGGTATGGAGGGTGTACGCATCTACAAACTTCCCACTTGGTAGCACGCCATACCAGTCTAGATCTGAGAAAAAAAAAATGTATAGTACTGCCTGGGACTGAAGCGTGTGGGTGGGTGGGGTAACAAATGGAGAAATTCAACAGCCAATGTTTGTTGATTTCTTTACTTGAATTAATGCATTTCCTTGAGGATTCTAAATAAAATAAAATCCCTCTTATGCACTTACACCATCATTACATAAAAATTGTAATGGGTAAAATGATTTTAATAATTTAATTTCTTACTTTCCCATTTCAAGGAAATGACAGCTCATCCAAATGTCCCCAGTTAAGCAGTTCTTGACTTAATGTAGTGACCCTTTTGCCTTTCAATAGAACGCCACCATGGTGGCATAGTCGATTTGTTTTAGACGCGTGTTGTAAATTACCAAAATTAACACAATGTATTTATTTCCGTTGATAATACAAATAAATACAGCCACTTTGTTTCTATGGATTTCTACTACTTTCTTTTCATAAACAAAAAATGTAACAATCATCTATCACACGGTCAAAAACTGTTTGCTTCTCCATTCATGCCACACCTGAGTGTCATTAACTCTTGAGTATAATCCCTTACATCTAATTGACAATAAACTACAGCCCCAAGTGGCGGGAGGTTGAAACCAAACAAACACATACACCAAAAGGTCTCTTACAGTTGGTTTTATAGATTTGTAAGTGCATTTCTAAAAGAGGAAGTAGACTTCTCACCAGCAAAATTCTAAACCCCAATTCACTGCCTTAAAAACGCCAGACCCATTCACAAAACTCAATCATGGAAACACAACCCTGACAGACAATAACTATGCGGAGCGATGTGGAGCTGTGTGGTATGCTGACGATGTGGTCAGTCAAAAAGGGGCTTTAGTTTCCTTTCCAATCAGAGAATATCGATACATTAGACTAACAAATCCTGACCAGCATGTTGAATCCATTGCAAACCTTTTTTTTCCTTCTGAGTCATTTCACTGAAACTGCTTGCATACGTCAGCCAATAACTGCTTTGCCAGGGCTTAAATTAGAACTTTTTACCACCTCTCTCTTTTAGTCATTAGTTTGCAAGTTTTTAAATTCTCTTGGGTCAATGAAAGATAAACGAGGAGCGATGATTCATCTCTCATAAACCAAAAATATACTTTTTCCTCTTTTATTTGTGTATTCACATTCAGAGTAGTGAAACATGACTTTTTACAACTGTGTTGTTGGTTGGAGAAGGTGCTATCTTCTCTTTGTGTGTGTCCTGGCAGATTGTTCCGGATTGAGCAAGTAGGGTGATGGTAAGCAGAAGTTATAGGTGAGATAAACATGGAGACGCTTGGATCGTTGATTTTCCTGGACAGTCAGGGAATTTGTTGCTATGAGATAAGGTAATAATTGCAAATTGGATATGATGAATTCAGGAAGGGTGAGTAAAAGGGGATATTCAGGAACAAATGACTAATTACTAATACATGACTGATGACTAATAATTAAAAATATATTTGATGGAACGTCCATGAATGTTTCATGCAAGTTTCATCTTGACCTGTCCCATTTCGTTTTGGCGTTTAGCCTGCATGTCATGATCACATTTGGTAGGGTAAAATCTACATGACCAGTTTAGTCAAAGTGTGTAAGAGATTGGCAATTATTTAGTAGTAAATATAATTAGCTTTTAATGTCATGTATATACTGTAACACATGATGACTTGCTCATTTGTGTCAGATAAGAAAAATGATATATCAAAGATGTCGTCTTTAGAGCCTGTAAGTGCAATATTATTTCTCCCCTGATATGATCTCTATTACAAATGTTGGCAAAACTGCCATCAGAGAACCTCAACATAGTTTCAAGTCTACCCAATACTTTTAACGTGCTTCTGATTCACAGTTCCGTTTCATGTTCTCCAAGGCGGAAGCCGATGGTTAAGATGTCCACAGCGAGCGTTGATCGACTAGTTTTACATGAGTTTTATGCTCTTTAAAGGGTTTTGCAAATACCTGCTTTTTTCATGTTGTGAAATGCACTGTGGTGTGTTTTGGTTATTTATATATTTCCCCAAATAAAAACCATGTTTAATATTTCTTCAGGAATACAGCCTAGCTCAAACAATTAATTTAAATTGGGCCACTGTAAACGTTTAAAAATACGGTACACATTAACGCTGCATTTCGTTTGGTGATATTCTACACCAAAACACCCAAGACTTCTGTTTTCACTACCATAGACTATCTCCGGTGTGACCACTGGCCTAGTGACCCAGATCTTACCTAGTGTCAAGCACAATGAGTACAGAGGATTTATGGTTTGTGGTGAAGTGTTGGGGTTAGGGATAAGGGTTATTTAGAAAACATTTTGACAAACACAAACTGTACTACAGCTTAGCTAATCATAGTGTTACAGGAGAGCAGCTCTTTTTAGAGGTAGCAGCTAGTTTACAAACGTTGTATATTATGCACAGAACTCCTTACAATAAGCACATCTAGACAATGAACATCCAATGATGCCAATTTTGTTTCCCTCCTCACCGGAAAATGGGTTAAAAAAAGTCACAAAAGAATTAGTGGCAAATTCCAGTGGCAACACAAATCTATGGTCTTTCCATGAACATAGAACACATATGCTACATTACACTGGTTTAAGTGAAAAGCACCAGTAGAAACATGTCATTATGCAATTTGAGCGGCAAAAGGGCAGACTGGAAGAGTGACTGTGCGTTGGTAAAGCTGTGGCTTACTAGCACATTGAGGCAGGACCATCTGTTCAGCTCAGAGCTCAAATATGCTTTAGTAAATGTTGTGTTAATTTACACAGAACTAAAATGGTGAACTGTGTGGTAAAAATATAAGGACCCCTATCGACTGAGATTAATGAAACTACAGGCGTTAATAGGTATTTTAGTCATTAATAGCATTAATTGTATGATAAAACAATTTTGGTAACGATGAATATCAAATAAAAACCTAAAGCAATAAAATGAATTCTTATTAGAGAAAAATATTACATTGCATCCTACATGTTGCTAAACCCCATTATGAAATGTCCTATTGTATTTGTACTTTAGTATGTACTGTACCTGGAGAGATTTGTTCAGAAACATAAGACTGGTCTCAAAATTATCATGCATTGCTTGTCTTCTAATTTAAGAATCATAAGAAACATCTTACATATGAGAAATAACAATTGTCATTAAGGTTCAATTACTGCACATCTTTATAGGTCTTTAATATATTCACACAGCTTTTTACCCATGTCTTTTCATTTGTTTATGAAAGACAGATGGAAGACAGACAGAAGGCTGCTCGTGCTAATTAGCTATCTAGCACACTCAGCTAAGTGGAGAGGAAGTGTATTTCCTCAGCTAAAGGCACACAGCTGTGTGACTACATGCAGAACCATTACAAACATTATTTTTTGTTATTTGAATGTCTTACTGTAAAAAATGATCCTTTGGAATATGACAAAACAAAATGTTGTCAGGAGGTGTAGAATTTACTGAATCTGCTGTATTCCTCATCATGTTTCTGTCAGCATGCTATTGTCATCCAACTTAATGTAGCAGGTGTTTAAGAAATGCTAAACAATGTTATATACTTTTTTTCACTCTCTCACACACTTTGTGTGTGGTTGTGGTTGTGAACTCATTCATGCAAAAGGGGTGGAGTATAGGTGTTGTAGCTGAATGAGTAATCAAAAAGCTAGTTCTAAATAAAAGCATTATTAGGCTGTATACATGTCATTGACTCGTTCTGTGTGTTTTTTATGTTTTTGGTGAACTCCCAAGTGTGGCCTAAGAGCAGCGGAGGATTGTGGGTGAAGTTCAGAGGCTAAGCAGGATCCAGGCACAATTTCAATTTCTATATAAGAAAAAGCACTGTAATGAAATAAATTTAAACATAACCTACAATATAGAAAAACCTACAATATTGAAAAAAATCCTGTTTAAATAATGTGTGGAGTTATATATATATACATGCTAAATTGTTTCAGCATTGTGGAAATTCCTATGATTTCTGAATTCTGTGTGAACAGCTACAGTGCCCTCTACCAATTACACAGTTTCTGCATAGTAAATGATAAAAAGCATTTACGGTAACTTTCTATTCCTGGCGAATCAATATGAAAAATTCCAGTGCACACATATTTACTACTTTAGTGTGACATCTTCATTTGTCAGACAGAGCCCATTAGTTTGGGTGAATAATCAAAAGGCTTGGGTTGTTTTTAGGAGTCTAGAACATTTAACCTGAGTGGACTTGGCGTAGCTTTCGGCAAGAGCAGTGAGTTTGGGTAGCAATGTAAAAATCTCCCCCCTTATTTTACCTCAGGCTCATGCTGAGTCTGGTACATTTCCTGCTCCCATCCTGAACTGTCTGCTGTCACACTCTGAAGGAGAACCATGTCTACCATAACAGCAGGCCTTGGTCAGTCTCCATGAGATCTCATCTGGAAATAAACTCTTCTCAGGCTGAGATGGAAACAGGAGGACATCCAGGGGACAATGACACAGCCTCCTGATCATCTGTAGACAGCAGCTCATACAGTAGGGCTCACATCACTGATCCAAACTTACTGCAATCTTTCTAAATGGTTAAATATTCTATTTATTTGAACATACAGGTAAGAATAAGTAAAGTAACAATACATTCAATATACTGTATTCAACCAGGGTGACCTTCGAATTTTAGTTATCTCTCTACATCTATGGAGTGTGCATAGGAAATTAAAACATATTCCCGATGCAATATAATTACAAAAACAGTCTCAACATCAAAAGCCGCAAATAAATCTAATGTTTCATACAGTACTTTCTTTTATATTATCCACATATTTGTATTTGTTCTAATGTTATGCTTCCAGCCAGTGTTTTCTCGCTTTTGGAATGCCATACAATATTCATAAACATAAACAAAACCCAAAAAGCTTTCTCCGTCTGAGATATATTCAAAACAATTCAAATGAAATTAGCATGAGTCCGTTGCTTCAGCTTTATGTCTATGGGCAATATTCCGACACAGGCCTGGCTGTGGTGTGTGTGTGAACAGTGGGACGTCCCTGGTGTAACTGTGCTAGCTAACAGGGAATTAGAACATTCTGCAAAGGAGCATAAACTGTGTCTTGTGACTTTCTCTGTTGGTTTTTAAGGATATAGCCTACATGAAGCATTGTCACTGCTGAAGTTGCGGCATGTCAGTGATGCCAAAAGATCAGGCCTGATTAGTTCCATCAAAAAGGCTATTGTCGAACTTTTGAGTCAATCCCTACTCATAAGAGCAGACTACGGTAAACAGCCCATATTTATTTGCAGATTAGGACCCACAATGGTCTAATTACTGCCTAACTCTACTATGTTAATCTTTAATTCGACCTTAAATTAAACTAAAATGACAGCAGATTTTGAAATGTGTAAAACGTTTAATTTCTTTTTTATTATGTCCAGTTCTGGAGTAGGTTTGTGTGAAAAAGTATTTTTTAGAGCATGATGGTCATCTCTGTAGGAAGTCACTGAAACCATGAAAGTAATAAAAAGGGTTTCCTTTTTAAATTCAGTCAGCACAGACCGCTAAAAGTCCAGCCCCAGATAAGGTTAAAAAAACAGTGGGCCCATCCGCTGGAGGCCAGCCTCGGTGTGGTGTAGTGGCGGCTGTCACAGCTGCTGCAGCTCCTCAACAAACCACCTGAGCTCTGATAGTCATCATTTTCACAGGCGCTCACAATTATTATACACGGGTGCTTAACAAATTACATATCCATAATTAAACAAACAGATACAGACTCGACTTTGAAACCACCCCCTCTCCTAGTGACACCCACGGAGGAGTTGCTTTGAGCCGGGATAGAGAGAGCGGATCCTGCCTTCCATTACCTCTATATGGGCGTCACCAGCACTGCACACCATCATCACAGATCCATCATAGGAAGGAGGGATGGAGGAAGGAGGTGAAGGAAGGGAGTGGGGGCTTCCTCACTGAGCCTGAAGCCTGGAGAAAAAAGGAATGTTATGCTGTCTTCACACAGCCGGGACCAGGGAAGGATCTTATCGTTCAGTCTCCTGGGACAGAAAAAGGCAATGGAAGGGTATTACTCCAGAAGTGGAGCAGAGAAAAGTGTGGGGTGAAAGAGAGCAAATTAGACAGCCCGAGACCAGGGTACACTAGGCGGGTTCTAAGTGTACGAGTTCCAAGGAGCTACTAAAAAAGAAACAACCCAAAGCAACAACAACAACACAGAAGAACACACACCCGCCGGCAGGCTCGGTAAACAGCCCTCTGTCCCACCTCACCGCGCTCTCCCCGTTTCACAATGAAAACGCGCAGTCAACGTCAGATGTTCTGCTGGGTCACAGCGACGAGGTGAAAGATCCTTTTAAAGGCTTTCAAATGCTTCCGTCTGCCCCGCTGCACTCATAGCCCTATCGGAGGCAGCCCGAGACTAGCAGAACAACAAGCTATCAAAAGTAAGGTGTGAATCAAAGGCAGGCAAAGAAATAGAGGTGAGGCCCTGGTTGGCTGAAGTAACTGGGTCAGAGTGAGTTTGTCTTCCTCCATAATCTTTCTCCACACATAGAGGATGCATGACTGCCAGGAAGGAGGACTTATGGGTTACTAGAACACCTGCATACTTCAAATACAGCCCCAGTAGCTCTCAGTCTCTATATTTAGTCATGGCTTTAATCATCTGATCAGCGTAACGATAAAGAGAGGAAGGACTGCTGTTTTGCCCATCTGAGCTAAGGCTATCCTGGGGCTGTTTCTATTCTTCTACTCCATCCCAGCCCCCTGCCACGCAAAACCGGGGGTGACATTGAGCTGAAGATTTACAGCCTCTTGGTGTGTGTGTGTGTGTGTGTGTGTGTGTGTGTGTGTGTGTGTGTGTGTGTGTGTGTGTGTGTGTGTGTGTGTGTGTGTGTGTGCGTGTCTGTGTGTGCGCGCACGTGTGTGTGTATGTGTTATGTATGTGTATGTGTGTGTGCGCGCGCGCCCATGTGCACGTGTGTGTGTGTGTCTCAGAGAAAAAAATTGGAGAGATGCAGTTGGGCGCAGACAAGAGTAAACCATCTATCTGAGCGGTAATTATGCGCACGGACAGTGACAAGCTGTGTGAGGCTCTGATCAGACAGGATGAGTTGTAGTCAGCTAGATCGACAGCATTTACTCCCTTCTCCGTGTGAGGAATTGATTCTTGTCGTGTGAAGTTGTTAGTCAGGGTGAAATGATATCTTAGGTCTGATGCGATAACTCCGAGTACTGTGCAGAAACATTCAGGAAGTGTGTGTGCATTCTCATTTCTTTATACACCTTCGTAATATTCACGATCCCAGTTGAGAAGATCTCTGTAAGCTTCCTTCATCTATTGATTTGATATGGGGGAGACTTTCTGTCCAGGGCACTATCAGGTCTGTTTCAGTCTGTTTGAAGAGATACACTGGTGCAGCTCGATCGTAATGTATAAACCTTCTTTCACATGGACGCAGAACATCTATATATTCATGATGTGATTTGGGGGCAAATGGACAGAGCATAATGTCCCCTGTCCCCTTTAGCATCCATTTTCTTCTGCCGTGACGGACCTCTCACTCATAAACAATGGATGGACAAGGCTGAAGTATAAAAACTGTAAGGAAATCGAAATAGGGCAATACTATAGGGTCTGTATTCTGCAAAGCTGCACATTGAGTCTGGATCTGAAAGAAGGGGAGGATGAGTGGAAAATGGGTTAAAATTCCACAGTTATGCTCTCGATCCCACTGCAGAAAATGTGATTACTTTTTGTCCTAAAATCCTTGTGCATACATTATTGTTCCCTGCATTATGGCTAAGCCTCTTTCCATTGGTCACTATATATTTCTTCCAGACATAAGAACAAAGATGATCAATGTAAAAACTGAAGCTATTTTTATTAACACATCAAATTCTAACCAGTGAATGTGGAGGATTCTTGTTCTGAATAAAGAGTCATTCTGAAAAGAGACTGATTGACAGGAGATGTAATGAAAAAAGGTTTAGGAAAAACAGTTTCAGGGATTGTTTCAGCTATTCCAATGCAAATGTAATCTAAAATATAATACATTCAGAGTTCAGTATGAGTAGAGACCTGGCCACATGAAACATTATGCAATCATTAATTATTTAATATCTTCAAAACACATGTGTCTACTCAGGTATCACATGTAGTTCATAATAATTATTCTAATTCAATCCTAGTAAATTGCAAGCCTTTGGCTGACTTTGACATTCTGCACTCAAATGCGGAAAATAAAAGGAACAAAATAGCGCGAGCAAACAACAATGTTGGTATAACAAAAACACTATCAAGTGCTCCAGCCCTGCAGATGATTTGGCAGATTTCTCTCTAATCTCATTGTCTTTTAAGAAAAAACAAGTGAAAAGGAATACCCTTCAAGACCTCCTGGGTGCGTACATGCGTGAGAATAGCACAAGCAATCTGCAGCGCACCGCCTCGGCCTGCCTGGCTTCACGCGCAGCGCTGGGGCTGACACATTTTGGTGTTTCATCTTGTGAAATTGAATATTCTCTCTCATCCTTGGCATGGAACTATAAGCGCTGCAGGGTGGGGGGGGGGGGGGCTGAGGGGAAGAGCTGTGAATTGTTTCCCTCCTCTTTAGGAAACTCTGGATATATTTAGAAAATATGCCAGGGACATTAAAGCATAAAGCCCCTGACAGAAAAATAGCATGAAGAGGAATCACTAAACCACCATAACTCGCCCATGATAAATCACATTAGGAAAGAACAGTGGAGAAACGAAGAAGTCATATAGGCCCAGTGCAGAACGGTCAGCCCTAACATGTTAAAATATTTACAATGGAGTATATTTCCAGATGGTTCATTTATGTCTGGTTCTCCGTGAGCCCCTAGAAACAACGGACCATTTGTCAACGACATTCCCCTGACATAGAACGGAATATGTTCTGTTGTTTAAATGCAGTTTACATGTTTCAATGTTGAAAACATTTAACCTCATAAAACATTATTGACAACTAATTCTCAGCTAATTACAATACACCATTGGCAGCACACTGAAAGCACTCAATGTCAAAATGATTTGTTCACACAACTTGACTTAGTCAAGTCATCTTTTTGCATTGACTCAGTTAAGTGTTGCCAACATTAGGAGTTAAGTTCACTCAACTTGTATGTTATATGAACTTAACTCCTAATGTTGGCTGAATTTAAATGAGTCAATGCAAAATGATGACTTGACTAAGTCAAGTTGTGACAACAAATCATTTTTTATAGTGTGAGTAAACTCCTTCCAATTACATTTTTATCACATCTAACCTTTATTTGGCTTTCATTATAACACGTAATAGTTTTTGAGCTTCAGTGTTTAACATCTCATCACATTACATAATTCATGTAGTCAGCAAATAAATATTTAATGTTTCTTCCCCAGCTGACAGGATGCCAGTGGTGGAACTGTGTCCTGCTCAACTACTCTGTAGTACTTGTAACTCAGGCTACCAAACAGACACAGGTCCTCTCTGTGTTCTGTTCAGGACCGTCGTGCTTTGATTAAACCAAAACAATAAATAAAAAGATGTAAACACATCAACTTGGTGTTTTATGTGAATGTATTTCCCCCTTTGAATGTTTTTGTTCACAACAAATCTTCTGGAGAAATCCCCAGAAGCCGACTGACACACCGTTCGAAAGTTCTTTTTGGACCACTGTCAACGTTAATGTTTTACCAAGAGATGTTGAGTAATTTCAACAGGCTTCTTGGTGTTGCTATCACTGATGCACCAGAACGACCAGACTCTGGGAACCAGGGTTTCCTAAAGATCCAGATACCTGCTCCCCTATCCTGCTATTGATACATGGATCATATATCATTCACATAGTGCTAATTAAATGTTCGAGTTCAACTACCCCTCCTACCTGATTCAACAGATTGGCAGTACCAGGTGAGGATTGAAGAGAGAGTGTGTGTTTTAAATTAGCCACACAACACAACAGCATTTAGCACGTCTCTCAGAGGTAGGGTATGGATTCTGTTTGTGATTCTACCAGAGGAATTGCTAATCACTAGCCGATAACAGTGGGTGGTCCTGAGGTGAGTTAGCGCTCAGAATTAAGCTGGACACAAAGTCCAGCAATCGGTTAGGTGTGCACTCCTGGCTGGTCTAGGTGCCATGCAGAGGAGTGGACATGCAGCCTTAGGGCTCCTCATCAGTACTGTCACTTGAACCAGCCCATTATTCAGCAGCAAATGACAGGTCTCTTGTAAAAGATACCCTGCCCCCAGTGGAGCCAAGTGTCTTTCCAAATAGAGGACTGATCCACAGAGAACACCCCAGCTCTGTGCCAGGGCCAGGTGAAAAGGGGGTTCTCTAGTCTCGAGTAGGTATCTGACCTGTTGTGGGATGTGACCTGTACCTGACCCCCTCCCCTCTGTACAGTGTTGTTAGCCCGCCTATGACTCCTGCACTCTTCCACAAAATGGCAGATTCTCACCTGAAAAAAGGCAGGGTCCCTCGACGCTGATCCCCAGGTCTGAGGAGCAATGAGAAAGGCAGAAGAGACATTTACTAAATTAAATCTGAGGCAGCTTTTGAAGTTTCTGCCATTCAAATTACGTCTCTCTCTCTCTCTCTCTCTCTCTCTCTCTCTCTCTCTCTCTCTCTCCTTCTCTTTCGTCTGTGTTATGTAAAGAACAGGAAACAGGGTTTTCTCCAAACTTAGGTACCTATCCGAATCTTGGACGTGTAATGGATGAACAGCCTTTGACGTTTTGTGGCTCATGGTGTATACACTATGAATTGTTGATAACCAGTTGATTTTGCATGTTATTTAGACAGATATGCTTTGGCCCAGAGAGGGACAAGGCTACGCTTATGAATACGGTTTGTCACTGGATTCAATTACTTGCATATACTCACAGCTAATTAGCCCAGATTAAAATTGTATGCATGATGTGATTATATATTATGCATGTTTATACATCCCTTTGATAAACAGTATTTTGAATATACACCGTTCATGTTAAGCAAACGGTGGTATTTTATGACTTCTTTACAAGAGATCAGGTCAAGGTGGACAAGTTATTGTACTGTATTAAGTTAGGATTTAGCCATTTGCCTTATACTGTAGGTGTCATGTATTCAGAGAACTGCAGATGCTTCTCACAGTGAGGTTTCCACATCTGACATCTCCAGTGAGTCCCAATGAGTCAGATGGCAGCTGCAGGGAACCAGGCTAATGTATTGCAGATGTGTCATGGTGGTGAGGGGTGGTCTAGAACCCAGGCATGGGGGGTAGGGGGTAAAGGGGCGTCAGGTGTGCATCACTAAGAGCTTTCATGAGCTCTCACTTTGACACTGCATCAATCCTGACACAGTGAATGACTCGACTATAGCTCTGAGGTGACAGTAACCATCTGGCTGCTTGCAGATGCACACAAGCTCCCTCACTACTATCCCTATGAGGTAATGTAAGGCTTTCTAAAGCATGGGGGTGACTGCTGTGTCTTATCCACACAAGGCCCTTTGATCATTTACTGTTTAACTTCAACCCCAGTCATGTAGCCCTGGACCTTTGTGCTCTTTCTAAACACTGTCTTTATCTGCATTTTTATAACAGAGCAAACCAATCATATGAAGACTCTGTGCTTTCAACTACCATGCCCTCACAACTCTGTGCTGCCATAGCAGGAGATACTGTTGGATACCATTTCATGACATTTGCATTAACACTGCCACACTGTCATTTATTTATTTTTTGCCCTTAATAAAGAATAAAAAAATTTAACAAATTGGACAGTACTATTTTAGTCATTTGAAATGCATCACATGCTGAACACCTGCTTTAAAGTGAACTTCACTTCCATTTTTTTAGAATATTTGTTTCTCCTGATCGAAATTGCGTTTTTTCTGTTTTTTTAATTAAATTTTACCATAATACTTTAAGTAATATACTTCAAACACAAAAACAACTTTCCCATGCACTTCCTGCTTTTTTCAGCTTGTTCTAGGTTTCAATTTGGTATCGAAACCTGTTCGACGTTGGTATCAAAACGCGTCACTTCCTGTGTGCAATGAGCTTTTTCCGGCCAACACGAATTCCGGCTAATGAGTTCTATACCGGCTGGATACATTTGAGTCATTATGTTCTTATCCAGAGTGATGTACAGTAAGTACAGGGACATCCCTTTGGAGCAACTTAGATTTAAAGATGCTTTCTGCAATTTTAGGCAATATTTAAAACTATTTAGGCCTCTAGGTTCTAAAAATGTGAATTTAGTTGCCCTAGAGCTAAAACGGGTCCCTGCTCAGGACGTTTATTTCCCTGAAGTGTCTAGTTTCATATTTCCTGTCCTGTGTTTAGAGGTTGTGCTCGCCTTGCAAACTCATTAGACGTCACCGTATAGCTCAGGTTTGATTGACAGCTCTGTCAATGGGACTTCCTCTATGATAGCAAACCATACATCACACATTTGTTGGGAATTACCTGCCAGAGGCGGTAAGGGAATACCTGCAATGGCCAAGAAACACTGTCAGATGTTGATTACAGTAAGATGATGGTTCTACTTAGATTGTGCATATAATGTAAATAATATACTACACATTCGGACCAATATGGGGAGGCTAAAAATAGTTTTGCAATTACGAACATTGCGGACTGTATCTTTAAGTGCCTTGCTCAAAAAGACAATGACATTTGGCACAGTCGGGAATGAAACTAGCAACCTTCTGGTTACAAGTCTGATTCATTAACTACTGAGCCAAATGAAACCCTATCTGGTAGGGTATACAAATGGTCTCCATATAAGTGAATAGGGCCATCTTCTGTTGTGTGAACTCATTCCACGATCCAGGCTAATAGAATAACCAATTATTAATACAAAGATCATACATAGTTCAGTTTCAAGCCTCCGTATTGAATTAGCAGTGTGATGAACATCGGACAGCTTGGTGACACATGCTTAGAGGAAGCATGCGATTGATCTTCAACCATCCTGCACCTAAGTGGGGTTGCCGACGAAACAAGGCTTAAAGGGGAATTGGACATGAGAAATTGGATGGGTAGAAAAGTATGGCCTAGTTTACTGGAAGACCTGCTGTCCACTCAGCTGACAGCATGCCTCTCCTTTCATCTCATATTTCATAGATGCACTTGGGCAGCAGCTCAATGACAACCCATCTTTAGTCCCTCACTGCTTCTGCCCTCAACAAAACTTTCCAAAGTAAATTTGCCAATTGAAATTCTAAGTCAATCGTCTCACTCAGTTTGAGCAATTCTTTTGTGGCCTGAAAGCCTTTTGAAAACATTTTCCCTTTGTCACCGGGAGAAGAGATACTTTTATTTCAACATGAACAAAAATGAGTTTGCTTTCAACACCATTGATAGGGGACATGTTAAAGGCTTTCTCTAACTTCTTGGGTGAACCATGACTGGTTTTGGGTTAATGTGTTTGGACATTTTAAGTACAGTACTTTACACAGAAACACTCAACACATTTTCCTCATAGCACCATTTAGGATCAACTGTACAGATGTTCAGTCTATGTTCTCTTTTCTTGCCACTTTTGATATGACAGATGCAACAAATTTGCACTCATATTTAGCAAAAGGCATTCTATATTTGTTGTTGGTTGCCTACCTATTTTCCTCAGCCTCAGAAAGCTTTATAGCAGGAATGCTTGGAAATACAACAATCTGTATTAGAACTTGAACTAAATACTAAATGATTTTTAAGATTGATTTATCCATAATGTTTTGATTGAGATGGTAAATGGGTGTTCTAACTGAATCAATATTTTTTCACTTGGCCAATATGACTTCCTAATCAGTGGTGTAGTGGTAGCCTAAAGAAAAGGTGGGTAAACTATCAACTCCTCTCGGCGATCATGTTAAAATGAACAATCATCGATATCAGCCAGAACATATTTCATTTTTAAACTATAATTTGATTGCTTTTAATACTAGTATGTTAATTTGGACTAGTGTCCATTTTCTAGAAATTACCAGTACACAAAATCAGATGATACAGATCCATTCAAAACCACATCAGTTAAATCCTCCCAAAACTGATATTTGGACTGAACACCCATTTCACTAAAAAAACAATATGAGAAGGTTCATATTGAAATGTGTCACTTTTTCTGTTTATCTTATACAAGCTGCAATGCAAATATGTATAACAGAATGCTGACGTGCACCAGTTTGGATATATAATAAGCTATGTGATAATAAACAATAATGCATGTACGTAACTATCAAATGTAACCAGTATTAAGCAATAATAACCAAAACGTTCAGGTTTCTGTTGTAATCCTAAACTAGCACACCTAAATCAAGAATCAGATCATCTTCTGAATCAATATAGCATAACTCTTGGTACATTAAGGTTTGAAAGTATCTTACTTCAATGGCTTAGACAATGATATGAAGCCATATATTCTCAACAAAATTCATTAAATGCAAAACAAAGCACTACACTCTGTCCTCTCTTGGTGTCTTCCTATATTGTAGCCTTCTTCAGCACAACATTTTTGTCCCTGTGTGTTCTCTGTAAGGCAAAGAATAAAATCATAATTATATGGTTATGAGTGAAGGCTTACAGTCTTTCACAGCACTTGTGAAATTATCTTATTGAATAAATAAAATATATTAGCTACTTTGATAAGCTAAATATTTGAGCTACATTTAGCTAGTTATACAGTTATTTTGCAGTACAGAAGCTACATAAGAGTTTGCTAGGCAAATTCAATATGTGCAGGCGAGTAAAAACTTTAATTATTCCACATGTTGGCAAAGTGTTCGGTGCGATTAGAAATTAGATCAAGACTATTAACATTTTAAGTGGTGAAACATGCAAATTAAACAATAATTAGCTCAATAAAAAGGTGAGTAATCGCTATTTCACGAAAATGAAATTGCAGAAATGATGTTTACGTGCATTTACCCTCCACTAAGTTATGTTCCTAATCATCAGATATGTATAGAAGGTAGACAAATTAATGAAAAAGGACTTTTAACTTGAAGTAAACTAAATCAAACGATTCGGCCACCTAACAGCACGGGCGACAGCGCACATACTTGTGCTAGGTATACAGTGCTAGGTATACGTAGATTTAAACCTTCTCAGGATGAGTAACTCACAGTACACTAGCGTGTTACAACGAGAAAACAGTAAGCAATGGATCTACATAGATTTAAACCTACTCAGAGTGAGTAACTCTCAGTACACTAACATGATACAACACGAAAACAGTAAGCGATGGATCTACCGACATTTAAACCTTTTCAGAACAATATGGATCTTCTGAAAAATACTCACAGGACAGAAACCTACCTACTCAACCTGAGCTTTGATGCTAGAATGAGAAGCATTTTTTATGTTTTAAACCTTAGCCAACTGTTGCAGTGCTCATTTTCAGAAATCTCCTTATGAAAACCTTGATACAGTGATTATTACTACTGAATGTTTATTTTCATCGCGAATCGTAAATATTTACAATCAGAAATCCTGATGCGTGGGGGTAACCCCGAGGACAAACTCGCGCACAACCTGGAGATCATCACGTGAAACGAAACAACATCCAATCAGGAAGCAAGCTGAGAGAAGACGGAAGCAAAACAAATGCAGTCATGGCGTATCTTTAAGTTATTTTTAAGTTATATTGATTTGCACAGCAGAGATGGAGGATCAGCTTTTCGATTTGTGGCAACAACACAAATGTTTATACAATGTGTTGAGTAAAACTTACCATAAAAGACTGGACAGGGAGAAGAGTTGGTCATGCTTATTCTGAAGTCTCGAGAGATTTTGCGTGTTCACAGTCGGGACTCGAGTTGAAAATCTGTTTGTGTGTGGTGTGCTGTCTTTGTCACATCATGTCACACCCCACACTATAGGTGTAAAACGGTTAAATCTAGGATTTTTTGTCCTCATGTTTGTGGTCTCTCACAATTTGAAAATCTTATAAGATTGAAACAATCTTTTAGTGTGTACCCAGCATAAGCAACACAAATAACAGATTATTTCTTTACAAAACAAGAATGACCCCTCTCCACTCTTTAGAATTCACTTAAGTTACAGGAATTAATCAGACATGATGCAATATGTTTTATTATGTTGTATGTCATTTTTTGGCATTGAGTGATTCCAAAACACAAGAATTACTATAGGCTCCAGGGGTATGCAAATCAGTCACATGATTTGCATACCCATGTTACCGATAAACTTCCAAATGTGACGAGGAAAATAAAAAGGTGTTCGATGGCTTTATGTCACAGGCCGACCCGGGCTATTCCATTTGGGGAGGGGCCGCTCACTGATCCCCCTATATTTCAGAAAATCCTTGACATGGTTGTGACCTGCACTTTGTTAGTGCTTTCTGATTAGCCTGTGTTTGTATTGAAATAAGAGGCTGCTGTGGCACGCCGTATGGGTTAAGCAGAGGCTGCACAGTTTGACTGGCAGGCAGCGGCCGCACACAAGGCCACCGGATGGTGTTGCTAAGAACTTGCAATGTATAACTATTATTAGACCAGCCCTCGCGGCCTCAAAACACTACCGGCCCACACAGACTCTCCCGATTGCCACTCCGCTACTGCCCCATAATCACCCTAAGTCCTCACAGTCCTTAAATTGGCACCTTGAATGCCTAATAGAAGTAACAGGTGATGGAACTTTAGTAGGTAGACGACGCCAACCGTCACATCCTGGAAGTGCCAGTAGAGGGGGCTCCAGGATTGGGAACAGTGACAGAGGGTGAGGTGTGCTCACATGGTTCATCCAACCACATGTCGCTCAGATGCCGGTTCTTTTCGCACTGCTCATCCAACACGGAAGCCTTTAGTAAGATCATGTATGGGATGATTACACTCACCAACTATACCTCCGTGATTAAATTCACAGGTGACCGATCTGCACACAAGGAGTCTCCAAAGAGCAACGTGGCAAGGTACATTCGATGATTCGGCTAATCTATCCTAAATCCTGGGCAGCACTATGCCAATTTCCTGCCCAGTTTCTAGAAGTATTTCATGGTCCGTCCATTGGATATCCTTCCCATCCCTCGCTCAGTGGTAATCAGCATCCCCTGATTAAACCATTTTCCCATGGCTATGATGCTCTGTGTACTTTTTCATAGTATTTTGAATGGGGAGGGTCATATATTTTTTCTAATGCTTTGGGAGGGTGATATATATATATACTATTTGTTGCTTTTTTGGGGCAAAAATGTCATTTTTTCTGTGGGCTTACATCTCAATATCCCATGTATTTAAAAAAAACAGTCTCTAACATTCCAATAATTTGCCTGTGTACGGTACCCTGGAAATCCAGAGTTCTGGCGAGAGCGCAATTTGAATTTGCTCAGCAAGTTATTATGGCACAGAGTAATTCGGCTCATTACTATGCCCTTGTAGCCGAGCTGCACATCGGTGTATCTGATATAGGCGTGCCAGAGGCGTGTTAAACAGATGGCGACAGCGCTGCGACCTCGACGTCATTAGTAAACATTGTAAGATTGCTATGGATGAACACCAGTTGTTTAAAACTGCTTTGGCCACTACAATGAACAAGTTAGACTTGGCTTTTTGTGTAAAAGATGAACAGAAGACGGCGCTCGAATCGTTCCTTTTTAAGAAAGACGTTTTTGCCGTTTTGCCAACCTGATACGGCAATGGTTTAATCTACCAGTTAGCTCCGCCATAGGGGCTTAGCAAAAACAACTGGTGATAGGTCGTAGTATTATCCAATTGCGTACAGTGAGATTTTCAAATGCATGCTCGGTGCCGCCCCTCGAGCTGGGTCATTTTCATTACTCGATGCCAGACCCTTATATCCTCCGGATTTGGGTCTGGATTTTTCCAGGCTATGGGTATGGTAAATTTTAAGTAAATAAATGTATATATTTTGTATATATATATATGTTTTTATTGAAGACAGGGAAAATATAACCAATATTCCATTCACCATGTCAATGGAATATTCCTGAGAATCTTGATGGCTGAGGCGACAGAGCACTGTGATTCCTGTGAACTTCACAATTAAAGTCCTCAGCCACAACGCAAGAGGACATGCATGGTAGCGTGGGTCTGTTTTGTTTTTCACTGCCAGTCCGAGGCCCTCACAGGAGGATGGCTAACAGCAGTTTGCTATCAACTTCAAACATCAAGACCGGAGAGAGCGCTGACACGCTGACAACGCTGCCATCTGCTCTGTTTCAGAATTTGACTAGGAGGCCGCAAAGCTTGAGGAAGGAGAGATATTAAGGGGGAGAAAAAGGTGCTGCATAACACCACCAATCCTCTGCGGTTGCACCAGGCACAGAGAGTGACTGGGGAAAATGAATCCCTAAAATTCAGATTGATTTAAATTGTCAGTCCAGTTGTGGATTTTGCTGTATTAAATTGTTTCCTTCTTACATATGAATCGAGTGTTATTCTTTGAGTGCTGTTTAATGTGCATGTGTATCACATGTTAGATTAATAGTGTAATTGGCTCAGAATTAGAAAACAAAGAGACTGTTACTAATTGATTGCTTTTACATCATAAACTGCTGCACCTAGACTATCAAAACAGCAAGGAATGGGCACACAGGGGGATCGAACAGAGTTGGAGGATCACACTGAGAACGGGCAAAGGGACACCGAGAGAGAAGACAGAGCAGTTTGTGTTTACCTTTGGTATTTTTGGTGGCTACTGGAAAAGCGAATTGGGATGAAGCACTAGACGAGTCAAAACACTGTTCCAACTACGAGGTGACCAGAGGACACCTATAGAACACTATTTGTTCTCCTCAGAAAAAGATTTCCCAATTTAGGAACCTTGGGTGGGTGGTTGGGTGTTTTCACTGTGTTATTGA
>JACXGM010005698.1:19517-34652 GCA_016801145.1 Umbra pygmaea
CATCATGCCCTATTTCAACCTCATGTACATCATCCCCTAGTTCATCCTCATGTTCATCCCCTAGTTCAACCTCATGTACATCGTCCCCTAGTTCATCCTCATGTTGATCATCCCCTAGTTCAACCTCATGTACATCATCCCCTAGTTCACGCTCATGTACATCATTCCCTAGTTCACCCTCATGTACATCATCCCCTAGTTCACCCTCATGTTGATCATCCCCTAGTTCACCCTCATGTTCATCATCCCCTAGTTCAACCCCATGTACATCATTCCCTAGTTCAACCTCATGTACATCATCCCCTAGTTCAACCTCATGTTCATCATCCCCTAGTTGAACCTCATGTACATCATCCCCTAGTTCAACCTCATGTTCATCATCCCCTATTTTAACATCATGTACACCATCCCCTAGTTCAACCTCATGTTCATCATCCCCTAGTTCATCCTCATGTTTATCATCCCCTAGTTCACCCGCATGTACATCATCCCGTAGATTAACCTCATGGTCATCATCCCCTAGTTTTCCTTCTCTGGTGGTTGTCAGACTGACATGGGAGGACCAAATGGATGTCAGAGCTTTAGCATCCGCTGAGGCTCCGAGGCAGAGGGCAACTGAGAGAGGCCCATTCGTGCCTCTTTTTAGGAGGGATTTCCCCTGAGGGCTGCTTTTGCATAGTCCCATCCTAGACACACTATTCATAGAAGATACAAGTCGTTCACTGACATTTTTAGACAGAGCTGTTAGAGTGACAGAAGTAAAGGAGAGAATGCTGTTTTGTTGTCTTTTCCTGCTATGGCTTTCACAATGGGGGAGACGGGTGGATGGGGTGTTGTGGACAAAGAGGCAAAGGGTTTATGGTGTTTTGAACAGGCCCTGCTTTCCCTTGAAGTTGACGACAGTGAAGGAAGTGTCCAGATTTACGGCCGCACGGACTGGTCATGCAGACTGCCTTCAGAAGGGCGTTCGACCAGCAGACAGAAGCAGAGAGAGACGGAGGGGGAGAGACGGGATGCAGAGGTGGGCTGTAAATCACATGCAGAGTGTGTCTCAGACACACACACACACACAGGCTCAAGCTTGCAGTTCACAGTAAGATAATTGCTGTGTAAATGAAAGTTTGGCTGTGCAGACTCCTGATCATTTATATTAGTGCTGGAGGACTGTGAGCACTGAGGAACAGCCAGGCTGGCACTCTGTCACACCCTCTGGTCCACAGGAACAAGGTTCAACCCCTTGAATACAAACCATTTGGTCCTTGTCTAAAGAGGAAAAATGACGCCAATTTAAAATAATGACTATTCCCTCTTTAAATATTGAATCAAGGTGCAATGACTCCTGCTCAAACCCCAATGTTTTACATCCTTACCAGCTGGACCCAGTGTCATGTTGCCTAAAGATCGAGTGCATTTGTGTTTGCCTGATAGGTTGTGTACATAGATAGAGTTGTATTCAGTTATGCCCATGGACTCCTGGCCTGGTTAGGCGATCTGCTGTGGCGGCCCAGCGCCAGGCCCCTTGGAGTACGTGTGCTGTGCCCAGTGTGTACACAAGAGCTCTGGCCTCCACGGGGTGTGTTTATCCAGCTGAAGTCCAACAGTGTCAACAATGTCAACCTCTCTCACAGCTGCACTAAGAGGAAACAAGTGACCCAGGACGAATGCACCAACTAATAACATCCAGACCAATCTAGCTGGTGTTTTGTATGAATCCGTTTTTTTCCGATGTTAGTAATTTATTTTATGTATTGATTTTTCATCGTTGCCATGCTGCAATAGTAGTCTAAGCTAGAAGCTCCTTTTCAAGTCCCCATGCAGGTTATTATATTATATCATAACATCCTCAACAATGTCAAGTTATTGTGTTCATTATTTATCTAACATTTTTTCATCAGACCTCCTTTGGTCCTTGACATGTTCAGCCTTACCCCCACCTACAGCCCACCCCTGTCACAGTGAAAAACATGAATTGGTCTGTTATAATCAAACCAGCCTTGTGATACCATACAGTTGTTCTAAAGTACAAGCTTTTAACATAGATAGGCATTATCATAATCATTATTTCATTATAATAGTGTAGAAATTAAGAAAATATAGTCATTTTTATTTGTACTGCGGCTTAAATAATTTCCAATAAAGTTCCATTTTTGGATAATTGTTGTGGCTATTAGCATATCATGATGGTCAAATCAGTAGGTATTTCCTAAAAGTTTCACAGTCACAAAGTATTTTCTTTCCTCGGCTTTCGAGGCTGCTGTGACGTTCTACAGATGTCTTCTACAAATTTCAAGTGAGGGAATTCCTTCCCTGCAGCCTGACTTTAGAGATTACAACTGAGGAGCGTTTTACAACTGAGAAGCGTTGCTTCCGAGATGGCAAATAGCTACAATGCCCTGATGAACGGCTCTGGATAAGTCCCCACACATGACGTGACCCCCCTCCATTTCATCTGCAAAACTGCCTCTTCTCCAGCCCGACCCTGACTGGTCAAGCCATGAAGCCATTGAATCAACTACCCAGTATGCCATGATGGGCCATTCACTATTTGATTCTGCATGTATTTTCAATTCACGCTTAAAGAGCCGTGAGATTGCAATGGATGTGTTTGAGTGTGTGGGGGTGAGAAAACGAGTTAAGATGGTAGGTGTAATCTAACAGTACACCTTACTGTACCATTTCTCATCTACCAGCTGGAGCAGATAACAAAAATACTTGACTACACCTTCACCCTTTCACAGGCCAATAACTCAACCAGTCACTCTGTCTCTTTCAAGCCTGCCGCCACTCCATCAGCATGCAATAACGCTGGACTCAATTCCAGGTAAGTAGATGATGGTCGGGAGAAAGCCATTTTGCTCGATGTGATAAAAACAGCACTCGCCACAACTGCTTGAGAGATTTATCGTGATGTCTGTTTAAATGTAGCCAATTTCACTTTAATGCAATATTTTTTAAATTATGCATGCTCGAATTTCCCAGGTTCCCGTGGTGTGGAGTGATTCTCATGTGCCTCTGGCAGTGTTAAACCATACTGCCTAGAGTATGATTCAAAGCCTTGCCTGGAATGTTAGTGCTGGTGATGTAATGTTCAATATTGATAACGGCTGCGAGTGAGATGGGCTCTAATCGTTTAAGAAAATATTATGCAGCCAGTGAACCTTTTGTCCATACTTTTTCCTGGTTCTGGTGCTACTTCACTACATCCATCAGATGAAATGTTTCGTAAATTGTACCATTCTTTAACCAGGCAATGACGTGAGAGGAACTAGCGTTAACTGTCTGTCTCACATACAGAACAACAAAACTTTCATTTTGGTGGTTGGGGGATTAAACCAGAAGCCTTATGGACAGTTAGATGTTCTAACCACCAGAACATTTTGCTGCCCCATAACATCCCATAGAGTGTATCGTACCCAAATTTGTCAACTGTATTCAAAGTGTATTTTAGATCCTATGGCATCTCATGAACTGTGGATTTCTTCCTATAGATTTTTTTAATGATGCCACCCAAAAACACTGAATGATTGCTGTAATGCGGATTGAGATGATGTAGATGTGTGGCCTAATCCTTGTCAGACAGTTTAGAGGGGATGCTTAGCTTTTAAAGCCAGGCTTGCCCAATCAAGAGGTAGTGGTACTCTTTCAACAGGCCTCTTGATTTCCATTACAGTGGTGCCATGATGAACAGTTGAGCTCAGTTTGATGGTGGCAGTGCTGTAGAGGATATTTGAGAGGTAATGTAACACATTGAAGTGTGTCAAAGCTACTTCAGTCTTAAGTGTCCTAATTTGCGTCACATGAGTCAGCATCTTAGCGGGTAAGGGAGGACTGTCAAGTATGGGTGTGAAGCACAGGTCTTGGATTTGAGCCAGACATGTGCCAAATAGAGAGGAAGTGGTATTTGTAAACACGCAGCTCTACGTCTTTTACACAAGGCAGCAGAGATTATAACATCCTGGTCTAGAAAAACACTTCTATTGAGTGCTGGTGATGGATATATTTTGAAATGTAAATATTAACCTCTGACACTATTCAGTTTGAGCAGCCTTTTAAGAATATAGCAGTCTGGGTCTATATGGCTCCTTTTCCTGTTGCTATGGCTCTAGTGATGCTGAAGTTTCCTCCAACCATATGTATCTTCATTGATATCCCACGACAAAACCCTGACCTCCATGAGGAATGTGAACATGTGACTCTACATATCTAGACAGCCTGGAGGCGGGCAGGTCACAACACTTTAACAGCCAGTTGGATGCTGATCTCACACATTTTAACATTACTGTCTATTCTAAAGTTATATATATATTCTTATCCATTGGTCCTACTTTATGTTTACCGACTATTCCAGAGGTATCTGTACATTTTTTATTTTTTTTAAGACAATTTGCTTCCTTGCTTTTTCTATATCAAAAGAATGCTAAAAGTTTATCTTAAACTTACTTTCGTAGTTTAAACTTGATGTGGTGGTCGATCTTCTGAACAACGCTGCACACTGTCATTGGCACTGAATCTTTATGGATGCGTTTTGAATCAAAAAGCACAAAGAAGACCAAAAAGACCTAGTTCCATTTATCAAACACTTTAACAGAGGACACTTATGGGGGGGGGGGGGGGTTGAGACTGTCAACGCCTCAGCAGAGAGCATAGTGATATTGGTGGTCTCTCCCTGAGGCACACACATTGTTTAAAGAGGAGAGAGAGGGAAACGGGGAGGATAAGAGGCCAATGGAAGAGCCGTCACCATAAACAGCCGGGGGGGCAAGGTTAGTGAGAGAAACAGCATCTGAAGTGTTAGGCAAGGGACACCCAAAACACCCTCCTGAGAATTGATTTGGAAGGAGGTGAAAGGTCAGACAGCTATTAATCACAGCCACGGAGTAGGATTAAATAGCTGAGTCTAACGGGCATGAGAGAGAGCAAGCGATTGAGGCGTTTAAAAGAGTGTGTTGTGTCTGTCTTCGATTACAGAGCACATGCCTCAGGCTAAACAGTCATCTGAGCTGAGGAAGAATATAAAATCAAATATTTAGTATTGTCTTTCCCTGCTCTGTAGTCATCACCAACCAGGGCAATTCATCTCATCTAGTGTTTAAACAATAATGTGCTCTACTTGACACGCTTGTGGCCATAATGCTTGATTATTCTGTATTCTGAGAATGTGCCTAACTGCTTCAGATTTAATCCAATAAAGCTTTATAAAAACAGGTGTTAAATAACAGGTATATTTTTATGTTTTCAACAATGCAGAATTAAAAAGTGATGGAAAATAGAAAATACATTAGGAAATCAAAATGGAGACGAATGAAATACCTGGAGAGGAGGCCATAATCTTTTAGCTAAAGTTCTGTCTGGTATATATAGGCTGGCAGTAGGACTTCCATAATTTCTCCTCTGCCTATAGGCTGGTTGCATGGCAGAGATCAATGTTGTTTTCCAAGCTAGCTAACATTTTTAACATTGTTTTCATATAGTCATACAAACTTGGTCAAAGAAATAAGGGCATTACATAAAAACACGATTGTAAACAAGGATGCCATGGCAACATTGATGTTTTTCCTGGACCATGGTGGGCACCTAAGCTTTCAAGTAAATTGTTTCAAATTGTATACAATTTTAGTGGACATTCTTATATTTACCTCATAACAAGTATCCAATAATGGGTCTCTTTTCCTCCCGATCCTCATCTGTGATACCAAGGTCTCTACTTCTATGTTGTCTTGACCTGTGACTCCACATTTTCTCTGATTGGTGGAGCTGCTTTGTAGGGTCTTTAACAGGAAGTGCGTTAAACGGAAAAGGATTTCAAAAATGTAACAGAGGTTGGGAATCTTTTCCGGAGTCTGGAGTGAATCTACTCCCAACAGGTTCACAAGTATGTGACCTCCCACAAAGCCGTTTAACAAACAATGGGGGCTGGGGGACACCAATGCTGATATATGAGTGTAGCTCATGTAACTCTAATGTAACTCTAAAACTTCTTAATGTGCAAATCTAAACTACATCTACATCTTAAAGTGGTAAAGCTATACAGTAGCTACAAAGGTGTGCACACATCATGTTGCTCATGAAAAAGAAAGTAAAACACTTAAATCTAGAATGTGTAAATTGGTATATAGGCTACTTGCACATTACTTTTACTCTAAACCTATTGATTGAGCAGAAAATAACCATTTCAAAAAGGGGACCGGGAAGAATATCCAGATTAATCACATTTTCAATTGTAGGTATTCACGTACACATACTGTAAAGTTGGTGGCCAGTCACACTGCCATATGGTTCATTGCAAACTAGCTTTGATCTTTAATGTGCCATAAAGAAATTATGAATTATTTCATGAAACAATGAAGACAGGCCTAAACTGCTTCTTCCACATGTGCAGCATATTTTGTGAGGGACAGGACACTGAGCCAAGGCGGATGTAGTCTGGATTAGGGATAAACTGTCATGCCCAGAACAGGATAGCAGGGGAACAAAGATGGAGAAATGACCTACTTCTCTAGCTCTAATGCAATAAGAGTTATATAAATGCGGTCTGTACTATAGGTAGCTTGGGCGTATGTGCAAGTGTGCCTAAAAGTTGATGCATCTGCAATGAATACATACTTATATATTTTTGTGCTATGCAGATGGCTCAGGAATATTGTTGAGGCCAGTGAACATAAGGAGACAGTTTAGGTTGTTGGTAAATAACCAACCATACCATTGCCTTTTCAAGCCCTTTGACTCTCTATTTCTTTAGAAAAGTCTTCATAAACTCAGCAAAAAATAAATAAAACGTACTCTCACTTTCAACTGATGTTCAGCAAATTTAACATGTTAATATTTCACATGAACACAAAAAAGATTCAACAACGAAGACACAAACTAAGTTCCATAGACATGTAAATAACAAAAAGAATAATGTGTCCCTGAACAACTGTGGTTCAAGTAATAGTATCTGGTGTGGCCATAAGCTGAATTAAGTACTGCAGTGCACTTCCTCCTCATGGACTGCACCAGATTTGCCAGTTCTTGCAGAGAGATGTTACCTCACTCTTCCACCAAGGCACCTGCACGTTCACGGACATTTCTGGGGGAAATGGCCCTAGCCCTGACCCTCCGATCCAACAGGTCCCAAACGTGCTCAATAGGATTTGAGATTCATGCTCTTCGCTGGCATTGCATAACACTGACATTCCTGTCTTGCAGGAAATCACACACAGAACGAGCAATATGGTTGGTGGCTTTGTCATGCTGGAGCGTCATGTCAGGATGAGCCTGCAGGAAGGGTACCACATGAGGGAGAAGGATGTCTTCTCTGTAACGTACAGCATTGAGATTGCCTGCAATGACAACACACTCAGTCTGATGATGCTGTGACACACCGCCCCAGACTATGATGGACCCTCCAAATCAATCCAGCTCCAGAGTACAGGCCTCAGTGTAACTGTTATTCTTTCAACGATAAACACGAGTCCAACCATCACCCCTGGTGAGACAAAACTCTGACTCGTCAGTGAAGAGCATTTTTGACAGTCATGTCTAGTCCAGCAAAGGTAGGTTTTTGCACATATGCAATTTTGTTGCTGGTGATGCCTGGTAAGAACTCGCTTTAAATCAGGCCTCCAGTCCAGCCTTTCACAGCCTATGGCGGACAGCCTGAGCACTGAGAGAGGGAGTGTGCGTTAATGGTGTAACTCGGCCAGTTGTTGTTGCCATTCTGTACCTGTCCAGCAAGTGTGATGTTTGGATGTACCAATCCTGTGCAGGTGTTGTTACATGTGGTCTGACACTGTGAGGACAATCAGCTGTCCTTCCTGTAGCACTGTCTTAGGCATCTCACAGTATGGATACAGTACAGACAATTTATTGTCCTGGTTCAGCTGCGGTCCTCATGCCTCCTTGCAGCATGCCTAAGGCATGTTCACACAGGTGAGCAGGGACCCTGGGCATTTTTCTTTTGGTGTTTGTCATAGTCAGTGGAAAGGTCTTTTTAGTGTCCTCAGTTTTCATAACTGTGACCTTAATTGCCTACCGTCAGCATGGAAAACATTGTTTACACACTTTTGGTGTATACATATGTAACAGCTTTGAATTGACCTTAGAAATGTAGGTTATATCATCTGTAAAAAAAAAATGTAAGATCCACATTAACTAAAAAGTGTGACTTTAATGTTTTTTTGGTTTACCTCAATTCAATTTCTTTTTGAAATTCCATGTCATATATGCATTCTGGAAAGTATTTATAAACTATTTTCACAATTTGGCAAATTGGCGGTGAGAGTAAAAGTGCTAAAAGGGTTAATGATAAACGCCCCCTTTCTCATGTGTCGTTGCAGTTTGCTTTCGTTTGTGGGAGTCCCCCTTGTGCGGGTCCCTTTTGCAGTGCTGATCCAGTAGTTGGAGTTCTAAACCTAGCGAAAGAGAGGGAGCACAAGGAGTCAGCGCAACCGAATGAGCAAACAGAAGTAGAAACATTAGGTGAATTTTGACACTTTAAAAGCATCGCTTTGAAAAGACCGTTTTGAAAGACACTTTTACTGCCCTGGATCCATCATTACAGCAGTGAAGAATAACGCCCATAGTACCCCGCCTGAAAACTCAACACACGGCCGTGTCAGCTGGCATGAGCTAACCCACCAGACATGGAAACCAAACCTTTCTTGTCATTGGGTAAGTTTTTCCTATATTCAGTTTTTGTTTTGTTTGGATTTTTCTCAGATTTCAGATTTCAGGATATATGTTACACCTTTTAAACTACGCTGATGAGCGATGGTGTCTTTATGTATTGCATTTTAACTATCAGATATTCCCAGTCATGTAAAATAGTTTTCATGATTACTTTAAGCTTAAACGATTACTCGCAGTCACGACAAATCATTGATACGAGCAAGCAGTTTGTTTGCGGTGGTATTTTGAAGAACAGATTTACTGGGTGAAGCTCTTGCAAGATATCGGTTATTAGTGTTTTCAAGTAGTTCATTATAAGAGTCAGCAAAAAACACGAATCGACTACGTCTGGTGCTGTGCTTTACCATGTTAATCTAAAAAAAACTTGTTTGTATGTTTTCAAGCAATGTATGTTTTACGATGAAGAAGAAAAAGTTCAGTCGCGTCATGACTTGTGAAATAGCTACCACAGCGCACTGAATTGCTGAACTGATGACATTTACTTGATTACATGACATCTCATTCAGAAAAAGCATAGTCTATTGATTGTCTATTCTCGTCTGTGAGTATTGTGCAAATAGTTATTATATTCGATTGTCAACGCTTCCATATAATTTACTTTACCCAATGTCCAATACAAATGTATACGTTATAACGTATCATTTAAAACATGTAGCTAATGTATCCAGAGTCTGCAAACTCTATTGTCTCCCACTGTCGCAGAATGAAAAACCTAGTTAAAGCACATTGCATATGCACCAAAGGTACATAAAGTATAAACCCGTATACAGTTTGATCTACAGTAGGTTGCCTACACAATCATACGTAGAGACAGTGCACTAAATGTGTTCAAATTGAATACACTCCCGGCATATATGCGAAACAAAATGTAATTTTATACTTATACTGACTATAAGGAAGACATTTTTGAGAATAATTCTTTTTTTTCAAATCGGCAAGCATTTAAGGACACAACAAGTTAGCGCACTTTTATTTATTTATTTGATACAATGTAAATAATTGTGATAATTTAATCATGAATATGAAAGTAAATGGTCGAAATACAACATTTACAATAGACCATATCGATTTACTGTAATAATATTGCTATAACCTTAGGGCTTATTCATACATCTACGTTTTTGTCACTTTTTTCATATTTTGCCATTTTGCTATTGAATTGGTAAATTGTGGTTCAGAATGATATTAATTAATTTGATAATTTTATTGCAGTACACCATAACTTAAAAATGGCTTCAATACTCAACAATGGTTAGTAAAAAAGTAATAATTTAGTCATTTTAATCATTTTCATCATAGTCTGTATTTGCAAATAGCAAAATACAGCAAAAGCTCAGTGTTAAAATCTTTTTCTCTTACACTATAATTTATGCTATATCAACAAATAATGTTGATATGTGTTTCTATATTTACACTTACAGGCAAACATATTTATTGCAAACATTTTGAATACCTAGCTGCTGTATTTCTGAAGAACTGTACAGAGCACAATTTACACCTTACAGGTTCACAGACGAAATCTGTTGGCGGCCTGATTGTCTGCTGATCTTTCTGGGCGCCTCCTATTACAACTTAAAACATATTGGCGACCTTCCAGCAACCACCGAATGCACAGACAAGAGATGCCGTAGGATATATGGTACTATCTATCTGATTGCACACCTGATAACTGGCACTTTGGCCAAACAGTGACTTATCAGAAATGTTTCTATTGTCAACAAGTTAACAATCACATAGACATACCCTGTTATTATTACAGGCCCGCTGTATTTTCCATGTCTTCATGTTCAAATGAATGACTTTTTTTCCCCAGAATGCTTACATCCCCAGAATAGCATGTGTGATGTAATAGAAGTCTAAGAGCACTGTAATAGTTAAGCTGTCTTATTAATCAGAATCGTCATAAGTACTGCCAAGGTTCTCGTCCGTCTATACTTTTTCAACATGCTGTATCAGCAGGCCATTTGTAATTTGTTCTTGATTTGTTGGCCCTTAACTCAGGATTTAAATATAAACTTTCCCCATTGAACCCTGCTAATGCTCTGATTGTTATTGCACACTTCAAGGACATCGCTAACTCTGATGAGCCCTTGAATGTATTGATTAGCTGCTCGCTCCGTGTAATTATCCAGAGTTGTGACTTCAAACATGCCACTGTTTGAAATGACATCTAGGGCATTTTGCACTCATGGATTGATTGAGGCCTTTGCTGACGTCATCCTGCTTTTGGTGCGATATGTTCTTGGTCTGGCTAGCAACCACTGAAGCCTTTTTATAAACCTCCCGTCTCATTTAAAGCTGTAAATAATGGAACCGTGAAATTAAAAAGCAGACCGTGTATAAATGTTTTCAGAGGAATTTCTGTAGGGCTATCCCAATAAGTTAAGAAATCATGCATTGAAATGGAGAGCTGTTGTTTTTTACAAGAATGTGGTGCATTTAGTTGTGTGTTAAAAAACAGAGAAAGGCATGTGACCTTCAATTGTTTGGTTGGCAATAGCAGCAAAGAGCAGAGCCTGTGATGCATGAGATATGCTGTAGCTACATAATATTGTCTATGGCCAGGGATGACTAAGGATAACATACCACATACATCCTTTGCAGTTTAAACACTGTCAGTTGATTGCCTAGTTTTGAATGGGTTTGGTTGTGTGGTTGCATCAATGGAACTCGCTTAATTCAAATATTTCCAATACATTTACATTTTAGTTGTTCAGCAGACAGTCTTATCAACTTATCTCTGAAATCTTTCTGTTATATCTGCAAGCAAAAAATATTTATTTTCTTTCTGAAATTGTGACATTACAAAACACGATACACAACGATATTGTACTGTATGTGTATTGAAAGCATGTTGACAAATTAAAAGATTTGTTAGCCTGTGGCTTAATATTTAATCATATTAAGCAGTATACCTGATGAGATGAAGTTGTGGTTTGTCAAATATGCAAGCCCATTATTTGCCGGGAAGGGTAATAATTGATTTCACAAAGACTTCTGCCATCGCTGGTTCCTGGAGGGACATTTTTATCCAGAACAACTAACAGGAGGAATGAAATCGCCTTGCTCAAGGTCACACACGTGCTTAGTTGGAGTTGAAATATCTTCTGTCTGGTTTATGGCCTCCCAAACAATGTTAAGAGATCACGCTAACCTATCAGTTAATAAGTTTGAATGAAGTATTTTATATAGCATGTACATTTTTTTTTGATGTTGAGAACTATAGACAATGTCCCAAGTAAAAGATTACATTACACACAGACCTGTTGCTAGAAGCCAGAATTAATTTTGCCTTGGTGTAATACTCTAGCCTGACTTAATTGCTTGACAACCTAATGAAATCCCACTAAGATCTTAGTGGGGTTGTGCTCACTAATGTCTGGTAGGGTTGTTATTGGATAGCTGTTTGTGTGTCCCTGCACCTGTTAGAGAAGCTGCTGATGTTATCCCCAATATAAGTCAAGAGCAGACTTTACTGTTGTTGTGTATGTAAGGCTGTCTTCCTCTAAGTGAAGTTCATGGTCTTTGATGATGAGAAAGTGAGAATCGTGGTCTTGGGGGTAGGGTGTATGGGGGAGCTGGCTGCATTCCTGTCCTGGCAGTAATTCAGGAACAAAGGTAAAAGCAGGGCTGGGGGGGTGGTGCTGCAGCGCCTTGTCTTTTACGACCGTCCAGTCTTCTGTTCCTGATGTGATGCTTTTGCTCTCATTTTGAGAGGGAGCTGCAGCTGTCATTTTTATTGGACGAGGTTTATAGCAAAAGTTAATGGTTTAAAGTGACAGCTCTCTCGTTCTCCCTGACCCTGTCTCCCACACACCCCCCAGCCCTTCAAGACTCCTCCAAATAAGAGAAAATGTGCCCCCCCGCCCCCCATTTACTGCTAACACCAGAACCAACTGGAAAAGCCAGAGAGAGGAAAAAGTCAACAAGTTATGAACACAGCTGGATATAAAAAACGGAGGGTCTTTTTCAAACTAAAAGCTTGCCTTATAATGTCTGACTTTTTCCTAGAATGTCTGTGCTGCTGTGCCTGGAGTGTCAGTTTAAAAAGACTGCTGTGACTGTGGGGGAGAGAAGCTGTGACTGTGGGGGAGAGAAGCTGTGACTCTGGGGGAGAGAGGCTGTGACTGTGGGGGAGAGAAGCTGTGACTGTGGGGAAGACAAACTGGGACTGTGGGGGAGAAAAGCTGTGCACATGGGTGTGAAAAGCTGTGCACGTTGGAGAGAGAAGCTGTGCACGTGGGCGAGAAAAGCTGTGCATGTGGGGGAGACAAGCTGTGCACATGTGGGAGAGAAGCTGTGACTGTGGGCAAGAAAAGCTGTGCACATGGGGGAGAAAGGTTGTGCACGTGGGGGAGAGAAGCTGTGTATGTGGGCGAGAAAAGCTGTGCACATGGGGGAGAGAAGCTGTGCACGTGGGGGAGAGAAGCTGTGCACGTCGGGGAGACAAGCTGTTGCATGTGGGGGAGAGAAGCTGTGCTTGTCGGGGAGAGAAGCTGTGCACATGGGGGAGAGAAGCTGTGCATGTGGGAAAGAGAAGCTGTGCATGTCCATGCAGATGATGCACTTCTCCTTTCTGCTTCCATAACAATCATCACATACTGCTGCTTTTTTGGATACAAAGGGATGGAAATCACTAAAACTCTCATATTATACTGTGTGTTCTGAGCAACGGAGTTAGCAGGAAATCTCTATTGGTAAGTGCAAGGGCTGGGCGATAAAACGATAACGATATGTCTCGCGATAGACACATAATCAATATCAATAAAAAATGTGTTCGATAAAATGTTCAATAATTTCCTTTGCTTCGTCGGAAGAAACCAGCGGTTGCGAAGCAATTTTGGTTGCATAAAGGGGCACTCACTCTCTGGTAACCTAGCGAGTGACACGCTAACAGCCAATCATTTAACAGTTTTAAGTTTGGTTGCGCAATTTTATTGTCTCGTGAGTCGTGTTGGATTGTTCAGTAACTGAAACTGAAAAATTAGTGCCGCAGTGAGCGAGGAAATCGTTGATAAAACAGGAAAAGTCAGCTTGCCAGTATGGCAGTTTTTTGGTTTTAAAAGTCTGACCATAGTCAGACCAATGTCGTCTGCAAATTCTGCAAAACCATCGTCCCCACCAAGTCTGGTAATATCACAAACTTTTTTTCCCCACCTTCTCAGGTCTTAGGTTTCTCTGTTCATATTTAACACTTTGCACTATTTTATTACACTTTATTAAGCATATTCTAATTTTTTTTAAGTTTCTTAGTGTAACAGATAATTGTTAAGTGTTCATTGTGATTTTAGACTTATGTTTACATTTTAATTATTTGAGTGTTTTCCATGGTTGTGTTTTACATTTCTGCCTTTATAACTGAGGGGATTATAATCAGTGGAAGGTTAAATTTAAAATAAAAATGTTTAAATTTAATATTTTTACCTGCTTCTTATTCTAAATAGGTCATAAAACAGATCCATAATTATCGACCGATATGGAACACTTATATCGGGATAGAGTTTTCAGCCATATCGCCCAGCCCTAGTAAGGGCTATGCTGACCTTTGAACCTTGAAACTTGACCTTTCCCCCTGCATGCTTTATCATTGAAGGAATTTGGCTTAGAGCATTCAGGTTTCAGAATTTATCATTCTCTGATCATTTCGTTAATACGGCAATCCTGAATATTTGTCTTGCGTTAACCATTTTAAGTTGGGTTTTACTCAACATTAGCTGTGAATCCATTCCTATAGATTATTTTATTCCTGCACAGCAGGAGACATTCTGGATGCCTAACTAGCTTTTCGGTAGGCTGAGTTAGTGTGAGAATGTGTCCGTTTTCGGAGAAAGAACGAATTCAGGATGCCGTGCTCTTTTGATGTGGAAATCGCTCTGTGGGGATTTAACCAGATCACGCTGATAATTCACCCAGAGAAAATCGCTGTGCCCTCTTCACCACAGAACCCCCTGCTCTGACCTGGATGCACCACAGTCCGTTAAACCTCCATCATGCACTCAAAAGAATGTAGTCAGAATATAGGCTTCACTGGCCAACTTTACTCTCTGAAATTGTGTCCTAAATTGAATTGTGCATATAAAGGGAAAATCCTCAGACGTTCAGTCCATAATTATGTTATAATGATGTCATGAGAACTGGTATGATTATTTACAAGGACATTGCTGTAGAATTCATATCAAAATTGCCCTTTATATAAAATGAGTCCACTGGTGATTAAACTGTTCCAGTGTTTCAAATAAAAATCAATATCTTTGAGGTATTTCTAATCTACCTAACAAATACTTGGGTGAACAAGAAGCGATAAAAAGCAGTGATGAAGTGTTTGAAGTGTTTGCTCTCATGACAGAGAATGAAAGAGAATTAAATCAACTCACTGTAGCCTCTACAGGGTTAACGCACACACACACACTCACACACACACACACACACACACACACACACACACACACACACACACACACACAC
>JACXGM010005699.1:0-34479 GCA_016801145.1 Umbra pygmaea
CAAAACGCCACCAGGTGTCTAATAAGCACCTGGTGGCGTTTATTAAACGCCTGGTGACGTCACACGCGTGGTGGCGTTTAATAAACGCCTGGTGACGTTTAATAGACGTGTAGTGGCGTTTAATAACCGCCAGGTGGCGCCACTAACGGCGTTCAAAACGCCGTGAGAATTGTGACGAATTGTGACCCTTTTGGCGTTCTATAGTCGTGTCACATGTTGCGACGAGCAACAGCCAATGAGAGAGCAAGGCATGAGGTCACCGAAAGAAAAACAGCAGCAGCAACAGCAATGGCTTGAACAAAAGTTTGGACCCAAGACATGGAGCAAAATTTAATTGAGCTGTGGCAGGAGTATGAATGCCTGGAAGATGTTTCCAACGAGATGTACCACAACCGAGCTGAGAAAGAGAAGAGGTGGACAGAATTTGCTAATGCTCTTCAACAGCCCAGTGAGCTTTAAATATGTTAATTAATTAGCATGATGAGAGATAGACTAGTAGATGTCTTCACATGGCAGCTGTAATAACACAATCTTCATTGTATGTATTAATATTTAAATGGACACATGGCTATTACTTTATAAATTGTATCGTAATTGTTGTACTTTGTTTTATTTTCATCAGATTTACAGTTACAGTTGTAGTCAAGGTGTAGTAGAAGATATTATCATCTGCAGGATCGTGGTTCTAATGGTTATATTGTCTTTAATATTGAGATTGTATACTAGGCAAGGATAAAAAGCTCACATCTCCACTTACTATGTAATGGCAACATAAATATAGGTTCTATTAAATCAATTAATTTTTTAAATAAAAGATAAATTACTGATGGAGACCAGAAATATGCATCTAGGCCTAATGGTACCATATTCATTTTGCTGGATTTTTGTGGCCACATTGTTCAAGGCAGTTTGAAACAGACAAATAATTTCTGGAATGCATAACAACTGACCACATTAATATGTATTTTTTTGTTTTCCTCCATCAGTTGAGGATGTTAAGACCAGGGGCCTCATTTATAAAGGTTGCGTACGCACAACAGAAGACGTACGCAGCTCTCTACGCAATAATTGGGATTTGTAAAAAGCAAACTTGACGGGAAAATGTGCAGTCCTTCACGACAACTCTGACCCATGCGTACGCACAAAAACGGGTGAAATGAGAAATGGCGACACCGTCGGCAGATGGATGAAACACGTAGGCTTCTGTAGATCTGTCTGAAAGTGCAGAGCGTTGTTTAAACGAAATTGAAATACTGCCTCTCATTAATAATAGGAAGATGTCAAAAAGCCATGCTAACAACTATCAGCCTGCAGTGAAAAACTAACAAAATAAAACAAGATTGTAACGTAAATGCAAATGAAGCACATATTGCATATATTTGCAAGAAGAACACTCAAATATTATCTGTAATATTGGCATGTTACGTAATTCATCCTCAAATAATACGGTAAACAGAACAAAATCATGTTTAAAACTGATATTCTTGTCGATGTCTTTGTCTGGTGGTGCAGATAGTTAAATAAATGAGAAATGGCGACACCGTCGGCAGATGGATGAAACACGTAGGCTTCTGTTGATCTGTCCGAAAGTGCAGAGCGTTGTTTAAACGAAATCAGAATACTGCCTCTCATTAATATAATGAAGATGTCACAAAGCCATGCTTACAATTATCAGCCTGCAGTGAAAAACAAACAAAATAAAACAAGATTGTAACGTAAATGCAAATGAAGCACATATTTCACATATTTGCAAGAAGAACACTCAAATATTGTTTTCACATGCACAACCCGTCATTTCAGCTCAGCCACTGGTACAGTCTCGTCCTTGTTACTCATCAGCTCTGATGCCTCATCCAACCTTTTTTTACAGACACTGCAAGATCATGACCATTATGAAAGCCTGTGAATAGCTTACATTGTTACAGTGTTTATGTCGTGATATTTTTGTGAATTATTTGTTTCATTTTTGCACTGTTACACTTTTAAAAACATCTAAATATACAGTACCATTCAAAAGGTTGGACACACTTTCCCATTATCTTGGATGTGTATGTCTAAACTTTTGACTTGTACTGTACGTACCTGCATCTAAAGGCGACGTTGACATTGCAGTGTTAAGCTAAAGCACTGGTCGGGAGAAGCATGGTAATGTGCAGGTTTTTTTTCTGTTAATATAGTGTATATTTTTTCAACAAGTTTGAAACCCAAATTACAAATCAATGCGTTGGTAGGCAATATTCATGTGAAATAAGATTTATTAACGAATTAGTTTAGGCCTATTCACAGATTAACAAATTTAGTTTATTTATATTTTGAATTTGATTGTCCAATATGAGAACATTTATACATATGTAACGTTTCTCAGTTCCTCTTCCCAGAGAACTACATCTTCCCCTTCCTAGTTTGCTCAGAACTAAATTTCCCACACCCGGACTTAATAATCCAAATTCAGTACACATGCTCTCACTCACTCAGCATATAAGACACACACACTCCATTGCCTCTTTGCAAGGTATTGTGAGTATTATTTTCTCCATTCTGAGCATTCCAATGTTATATTGTTATTCCGGTTTGACCTTTGCCTTGTACAGATCATTATTCTGCCTTGGATTTCCTTCTGTGCCTTAGCCTGGATTCTTGTGTTGTTGTTCTGGCCTGACCCCTGCATCGTTTGGTTGAGTGTTCTGCCTTGGATTAAGATTCTGTGCCGTTGCCATATAACAACATTTATCCTGTTTGGAAAAAATAGTGTTATTTTCAATCTGTGGGAGTGTTCATTTCAACATATTTCAGAACTCATTTAGTCTCCAGCCACGTACACAGCAAAAAGTCCAGTGTTAAATCAACACCCTAATTGTTACATTAACACTCTCAGTTCCTACATCACCCCACTTCTACACACACTCCACTGGCTACCAGTTGAAGTTCAAATCCACTACAGGGGGATGGTGCTTGCCTATGGAGCAACAATAGGAGCTCCTCCACCCTATCTTCAGGTGGTGCTTAAAACCCTACACTCGTGCACAGGCTTTCCGTTCCGCAACCTCTGGGCTCCTGACCATCCCAACCTTTCAAGTCTGTCAAGACTGTTCTCTGTCCTGGCTCCTCAATGGTGGAACCAGGTTCCACTGGAGGCTAGAACAGCAGAGTCTCTACCCATCTTCAGGAAACATCTGAAAACCTTCCTTTTTAATGAGTACTTAAATTAGTAGTATTCTAGTAGTATTCTAACTTCTGTTATCTTGAAATGATTTGTTATCTGTATGATCCTTCTCTAGCACTGTTTTTGACAATTCATTGTTTCATATGCTGAATGCTGTTACTACTAAGTTGTGGTTATTTCACCTAGTTTCTCCTAAATGTATGCACTCACTGTAAGTCGCTCTGAATAACAGCGTCTGCTAAATGATTAAAATGTAACATGTCACTGATCAGGCCGATTCTTTTCACGCTGCTCATCTAACACGGGAGCCTTTAGTCAGGTCATGCACGGGATGATTACAACTTTACTTCTGTGATTTGACATACAGGTGCTTGATCTGCACACAAGTATTCGCTAGAGAGCAACGTGGCAAGGTAGATAATTTGACTTATCCATCCCAAATCCCAGGCAGCGCTATGCCAATTTGCACTGCCTCATGCAGAAGGTCTGGGAAGTCAGAGAAGCCAGTCAGGCTTAAACTAATGGTTCTTTTTTTAAGATTGTAGGCTATGCAGGTTTGAAGAGTAAATAAACAGAAAAAAAATCTATTTCCAGTAAAACATTTTCTGGTCAGCAGCTTTGCTGTAGTGATCAAATGCAAATAAATAACTGTGTAATCCAATAGCAAATCACAAACAACCCACATAATTATAAAAGTACATTCATACATGAAAAATCTAAGTTCATGTAGCTTATAGTGCCTTACTATGTCTGAGCTGGTAAAGAACAATATTTCCTTGGTCACCTGAATATTATCGTACATTCATATAGTAGAAGCGGCAATTCTCGTGGCAGATTTCAAATGGATTCATCTGATCTTCCCTCTCTCTGATAAAAAATGTAACAGTTTTAATACTTGTAAATTCAATCCCAAATGTTATTTCATTACTTATTTTTAGGTTAGTGTAAATCATACCACATAATATATCATGTAGAATTACATGAGTAAATGCGGTGACATTTGGCCAATTGTGATTTTAAAACTTCAGGATTATGGTAGCATAGTAAACAATAAATAGTAGGGGTGGTACAGTTCATGAAATAACATCTGAACCATTTGGTTCGCTTATTTCGGTTCGGAGCGTGTGTGCGTCGTACGGTCCGTCGGCACACTGCTAATGTGTACAAACCACTTACTGCCGTTGTACCCACTTTCAACACCTATGTTAAAACACTTACCAGAAATGACGAGCGGGATGAGTGTGACAAATGCAACACATGGCAGCTGATTGGGCAAACGTATCATGTGGGTCTGGCTGCTCCCGAATTTCATAAAATCTCATATTTTACAAAAATAGTTCACCAAAACATGTTTCTGAAAACTAGGCCATACAGATGCTGAATCTGTCTTCATTTCAGATCGACAAAGGTCAGTTTAAAAGATTTTCGTCAGATTTTGTGAGGGGGCGACCCGAGCCGACTGCTCCTCAACGGTGGAGTGTGGAGTACTGCAGGTCACGTCACATGTATTTTTGTAAGAGCTACACTGGATATTGTTTATTTATTTACTTGGGACAGTGCACATTAATCAACAGTCTTACACTTCTGTACAGACTGTAAATGAGCCAGATTATAGCATAGATGCTAAATCTGAAGTTGGCAGTTTGATAAATCCAAGGTATTTCAATTGTGTAATATTTTAACCTTCATGTGCTAAAAAGGCACATAAGTTCCTGTAAATGGCAATACACACTCATTTTTTTGCCAAATAAATAAAAAGCTTGTTGAAATCATCAACATCTTCCCTCTCACCTAGCTTTCCTCAGAAATGGTCCCAACAATGTGCTTAAAGTAAAGTCAAATTCTGTTTGTGCATGATTACATGATATAACTATTTTTTAATATTGTATCCTAAATTGTGGATATTTAGGCTATATCATATGCTGAAGTATATTTCTGGATGGTTAAGATTAAAAGAAAAAATAACAAGAACTGTAAAGAACTGAAAACCGTGACCCTAAAACCGTGATACAAACCAAACTGTGGGTTTTGTGAACCGTACCACCCCTAATAAATAGCCTACATATAATACAAATATTGAACTACTTATTTTGGTACAACATGAATATAGCCTAGGCAAAATGTTGAATTATGAGAACCAGCGCTTCGTACTTGTAAAATAATCAGCGACAATTCTAAAACACATGATAGCCAGTCACTTTAATTATTACATTATATTGCAAAGATTAAAGTTAAAAATATTTTAGGACATGATACACATTATTTAGTTAATTCTCAGCCAGGGCTAAATAAAGGTCTTTTGTCTGAGGTTATTGGTCATTCAGCCATTCAGCCATTGACAGCATACATTCAGTGAGAGGTGCTTAGCGCCTGGGTTGCTTAGCGTCTGGGTAACAGATAATTGGCTGGGTTCCAACTTTAGTAGGCGTCTGCTTTTAGTAGGAATTAGGGGTAAATAAACATGGAAATCATCTATAAATAGCTATCTGAGATTTTTTTGATTGGACAATGGAATAATGTAAAATACACATATTTATGAAAAGTTAAGTAAGTAGGAGGGTGTAGCTTTCAAAATCACAGATTAATTTTAATTACAAACTCAAACGCCAAATGGCTTTGGCGTTTGGCAGGTCTAGTGTTAACTTGAATTTGTGGATGCAGTGATGAATGGTGTTGACTGACAAAGATTTACCAAAGCATTCACAAGCCCATGTCAGGATATCCATTACAGACTCATTACGATTTTACAGACAGTGACGTCTGAGGGATTGGAGATCATGCACATTCAGAAGTGTTCACACACAAAGATTTTACTGGATTCCTTGACTCTTTTAATTATATTGTGCGCTGTAGAATATGAAATGCAACAATTCCTACTGTTTTGTCTTTGGGGAATGTTGTTCTCAAAGTGTTAGATAATTCATTGCCGCATCTGTTGGTAAATGGGCGCCCATCGACCTCTCCTTACGCTTGAAGGACTAGGCCTTTTTTGGAGGTTAATTATGTATAGGGCTTCCGGTTTTGGGGTTTATTTTCAAATTTGAGCTTTACTAATAGTTTTTTTCCATGTTTTTTGGATACATTAAAAGAGGCTTGGCAACAGGTGGTTGGATGAACCATTGTGGCTCCCCTCTCCATCCTGCATCTGTCCAAGATGTTTCAGAGCTGCAAACAACCTAGGGTCAATGGGAATTTTGAAAAATCTATTAATTATTATTATTATTTTGTTAGAAAAGTGTTAAAATAAATAATTTTGAGGACCTATGTAATTCAGTTTTGATCATTGATAAATTCTACTGTGAAAATAAACTCTAATATAAGCAGGAGGCGTTCTGAAAATATCAAAAGGCATTGTTTATTTTCCAATGAAAACTGAGAACTGTTTGTAATGACATAAAGTACAACAAATGCAAAATATGCTAGAAGCTAACTGTACTGACAATCTTGAAAAAGATAAATAACAAACACTAAAGGTATAATCCCTGATTACAAGAATACTTGATTTACATGTAAAACACTCAGACAGGAAGCAAACACTCAGACAGGAACATCCCTAAAAGCGACATTGACAATAACTATGACAAAATGAACAGGAACATTAGTAGCACTATCAGGAACACTACAAACACATGTATATATACTGATGGGACAAGTGATAATAGACAACAGCTTTAGAAAATAACCTAGACATGGAATAGATGGGCTGACTGGTATAGAACTACATATTGAACAACAAACCACAAGAGGGCACCAATAGACAATAACCTTATCCGACATACTTAAAAACAGGGGAATCATACAGGAATAACTAGACACAAGACTGGGAACTATGAAGGAGTACATGAAACACAATATATAAACATCCTACATGAATAACCAAACCCCTGGGAAAACTAACTATGAGAACCCAAAAATAAATAACAAAAAAAATCTAATGTTTATAGTATGATTTTATCATTAAAATAAATGGATTTTTTTCTCTTTCCGTGTGTTTTATAAATAAACCCTGATGCAATTTTAACCCAAATTCTAAAAGCCCTGCTTATATTTTATGATTACACGATTGCCTCAATTGTTTCACATCACTTTATTTCAACTTGTCACATTGCTATTAGTACTAAATTGCCACTTGTCCCAACTTTTCTGTTAAGTGTTACATATTCTTTTTAAAATACATTTTTACCTTAAAAAAACTATGTAGTTGATTAGGTAAAACATAAAATACCTTTTGTTTAAATACAAGTCAAAGAAAATTTACAAATCAAAGAAAATTTACAAATCACTGTATTAGCATTTTCCATATTGTCCCAAATCTTTTGGAATTGGGGTTGTAGAATACTGGGCTGTAAATGTATATCTAAGATATTTTTAAATCAAAGATTATTTCTTGGCATTCCTGGTGAGTTTACATTCTGTTATGTGCATACACTTTTGGGGGAAATTAGTGGTGTGTGTGTGATTGTGAGTTTTTTTATATAACATTATATGTTATTGTCCAACATATGATTTTATTCCTGATTTCATTCATTTTCAGTAGTCAATTTATTTACCAGTAATCTATGGCAGGGCAATGCCCCCCCTCCCAGGTCTCCCCCCACATTTGTGATTATATTTCCAATATCATTAGTTTGCAGTAGTTCATAAAAAAGCATATAACATTGAAAATCATTAAATACATTTATTAAATTACAGTAACAAAACATCAAAAACACCTTAAAGATACTGAAATGAAGTCTTTGTTTTTACAGGTCTTTACATGTGAGATCTTAGCAACATTCTGTTGGACTATGCTGTGTAATGGGGCAATTCTGATGTCATTAAAGAAGTCCAGAGGTGCCGGAAAGGACAGCATGCACCCCATGAAGAAGAAAGCCTTTAAACTGGTGATGTCAGTTCTGTGCATCATCATATTTAACTATCTACCGCCAGTGGCTCTTTTCCCTTTTCAGGTACTGATCAAGCTAAAGGCTTTCTATAAGGGCTTCACATGGCATAGAGCAGGTGTGGGCAATAATATTTGCTTGAGGGCCAAATTTAGTTTTAGAAACCAAGTGAATGGCTGCATAATATGCATGAAATAATATAGGAAATGTTACTTCATAAAATCCCCCCCCCCCATTCACACACACACACACACACAAACACACAAACATCTAATTTCTAAAACTAATAGTAAGAATAGTAAGGGCATTTGATTAATTTTCAAAGGTATGAAAGCATTTTAAAACAGTTCGACCAGCCAGTTGGTGTCTTGTAACTGTGGTGCACTGGAAAATAGACATACATATTAATGGAGTGAGTAATTTGTAATTGAAAGTATGTTTGAAGGAATAGAATGATCAATATAATGCATGTTATTATATGTCTCTAATAATAATATTTGGGAATTGTGAAAGTGCTGTCAGAGATGTGGTGTCAGAGAATCGGAGCTGGCTAGAGCAAAAAAATATCTTGTTCATTTTTGTGGTAATTGAACCATGGCATATATAAAGTTGCAAGAGAAAATGAAAAGTAATTTGTGTCAAAAATATTTTTGAAATATAACAACTAGGGTTGGGGCGGTATGGATTTTTATTTACTGCGGTTGAAAAGCAAGAAAATCCCGCAGTAGTGCGGTATAATGCTTTAAATCCCCCACGCCCCCGTGCACGCACACACACACATTTTCGCGCACACACCAGAGGCCAGTGTTGTGCCTGAACGCGTTCATTGAACGATATTTCATGAAATTGTTCATATTTTGGGCAAACGTGAACTGAACGTAGGCTACTGTATTACTGCCTGATGAACGTTACTCTGAACTTGTTCATTCTGGTGTCTGTGAATGGCGAGCTCTCTCAGTTTAACTTCGTTCAATAGGGTGCCAGATTTCCATAGAGCCTTCTCCGTGAAAACCCGGCAGAAAAACACTGTAAAAGAGGCCTTAATATGTACCAGAAGAAACACCTCTCGCTGTCATCTGGCAAGTGGCAACACCAGCCAGCAGTGTCGCGACTCGCACCGCATGCGTCATCAAAACAAAAACCAGCATGTTTTTTGTTTTGAAGGCTCTTTGGTCGCCTACAGCAGCATGTAGGCGACCAAAGAGCAAGGATCGGCGTCAAATTATCATTTAAATTAGTTTTATGACAAGGACTGTGAGGACATTTCTATACAAACTTTGCCCGCCGGCCTTCAAAAAGAAAATCTGCACTGCAGTCACATCCAGAGCAAACTGGAAACCGCACATTGAATCGAAGCACCCTACTAGCTATTCAATTATATAGTATATGAACCTGCCTGGTATATTTTTTTTCAGGATTCCAGTATTAATTTTTGGTATGTACTGGAATGGGATCTGAAATGGAAAATTATTACAGTTGTAAAACATTTGCACCTTTAGGACTTTAGGACCTTTAGGTCCTGTTTTTCTTTTAATAATTCCTCATTAAAAAATACCATTCAAGCAGCTCATTTTTCCTCATGTTTTTGAGAATATACTGTAGGGGTAAAAGCTGTAGCTGCTACTAGTGTGGACTGAATGGACAGCAACAAGTGTTAAAGCAACAATGGGGAAATGCTGTCCCCTCAATGCTAATGTACTGTAAACCCTGGTTGGATAAGGATTCAAAATTGAACATGAAAATTAAATCTGATGCATAGTTTCAGTATTAAAACTGATAAAATAATTGCTGTCTGTGGATCTATATGGGCTGTGGGAATTTTTTTGAAAAATAATAGCTTGCAGCAACATATGGAAAAAAATTGCTGAAAACTAGTATGAACTATGAACTGAACTAGTTCATTTTAAAATTTGTGAACTGAACTATGAACTAGTTCATTTAGAAAGTAAACTTTCCCAAAACTGCCAAAGGCTAAGGCAATTGAACATTGTAAGGAACACATTTATAAATAAATAAATGCAAAATGTAATAGACTAGGCCAGGGGTGCCCAATAGGTCGATCGCGATCTACCAGTCGATCGCAAAGACAATGCTGGTAGATCGCACATTTTTTATAAATGCTTTTGCTACATTTTTATTTTCATAAAAATAAATATAACAACATCATTACTTCTCTATTTAGTTTCTTTCTGACTTGCAATTAACGAATAGATTTTGACCAGGCAAGATTTTTGTTCATTCAGTTGCCATGACAACTAACGTTTAGTCTGCCTCGCGATTTCCAAGCGCTTCGGACTCGGAGCACAGAGCGCAAAATAGTGAAGCTTGGCCTAATCTCTGTATTCGGTAGGACATATGACATTAATTTGCATAATACAAATGTAAATTAAATTCCAAACATTTGAAAATGAGTGCTGTACCAAGCAAAAAGCCTAAAACTTACCATTTCCATGCTATGTCCTTTTCTTAATGCTTTTGTTTGATCTGCCAAACAAGTAGCCTATTGCTATTCCAAAGAAAGGAAACGTTGACAAACATTTTCGGACACTTAATAAAATCTATCATAAAATTTTTACTGTAAGATGCGAGCTTAGATAAACGAAGGTGAAAGAAAAAGCAAAGGCATCCACAGAGGTATCATTATGGTTGAGACACACCATCATAAACTGGCTATTGTATTCTGTTGTGTTGTAGATGTTTTGAGTTCAGTGTTAATGGAATATCAACAATCAACATTTATTAACGTTTCTCTCTATGGATAAAGAATTCCACATAGAGATACATGCAGTAGTAGCAACAAGCATTTGTAGTGTATTTAAAAAAAATAAACCTTTTTTAAGTTGGTAGATCTCATTGAGTGGAACATTTTAAAAGAAGATCATCATGCAAAAAAGTGTGGGCACTCCTGGACTAGGCTATGGTTTTACATCCCAGCATTCATATTTTTTGCTAGAAAAAATAGCATGTTGATTTGTCAAGTTTAAGGGAGGCCCTGAAAGACATAACGACGTTACCTGCAGCACTGAACACACGTTCTGAGAGAATGCTTGTAGTGCATATGGTCAAATATTTTTTAGCTTGAAGGCAGATGGAATTGTCTGTTGCTTTCTGCTCTTCTACTTCCATCGTATTACGCTGGAGTATTCATCTTCTGTGTTTCTCTGTTAAGTACTGCAGCTTAGTCTTTAAACACCGCCATTCAAACTCTGCTATGAGGACATATTTTTCAGCCCTGTAATCTGAACAAACAGTAAGCAGCTGTTGGAACCCAGTACTACTTGGGCTGAAAGCAACCAGATCATCCGCCCGCCTACATTTTACAAAATTATCTCCAATCATACACCCAGTTTTACCCATACTCATTGAACTTTGAAATGTTGTTGTATGTGGCGCTACGCTAAAGTCAAGTTACGACGCTATAAAGACTGTTGCCGTGCTTGTGTCACTCCCTTACCCCTTCTAACAGTTTCTATGGCAACTTTACCAGTTTAAATGCAAAAAGCAAAACCGGTTTTGGGGGAGAGTATTTAGTAGAACTGTTTAGAAGTGGACTGTTCCTATAACTACGTTCCTGTAACTACTTGGTTGGAAAGCGGCTAATTATACAAGCAACACAAACTCAGATTTTCCTTTTCAAAATTATAATCGTAATTCAGTACAATAATCATTGTTAATTCATTGCAGAGATAGGTAGTCGGTCCATGTTCATCGTATTGTTAAAATTAGTCTATTGTTGGATAAAACAAACTGTTTTTAATGTAATTGTGTCACACAAGACTGACAATATATTCAATCAAATTGTTTGTACAACATATGTATTACTGTTTTAATAAAAAGTTATTAAACATGTTAAATAATTTTTTGCTATCACACACTCATATTGTTTCTTTACACACAATACAATTACTAGCTTTATAATGAATTAACAATTAAATATTGTAATGCATTAAAATGACCGCTATTATTTAGAAAAACAAAAATCTAAGTTCTTGTTGCTGGCATAGTAATGTTGCCAGGCAAACAGTACTTGTGTATACTATGGTTGGTTCTGAGCTTGTGCAATTGAAAACTGTGGTCCTTTAGTAAAATGTGTAGCCCCAACTTTTGATGTCAACAAGATGCACACGTGCAGGCCAAAGTTTTTGTTGTGGTAATGAAGGTGATGAGCTCAGACCCGCGGTAGGCATCACGTGACCGCGGTATTGAGGTAACGCAGTAACCGTCCCAGCCCTAATAACAACATACATTTAATTCATTTTAAAGTGCTTTATAGATTTTGATTCAGAATACTCTTGACTACAAGTTGAATAGATACATTCATTCTAAGCACATTGATTTTCATGCATTATGTCATAAAGAGCAAAAAAATAAATACAAAAGCAAGTTTTTAATTTTGTGTTAATTATTGTAGAATTGAATTACAGTGGCCCGATTTGCACACAAGGAGTCGCTGGAGAGTGACCTGGCTGGATAGAAAATCAGATTTATCTAACCCAAATCCAAGGGTAGTGCTATGCCAATTTGTGCAGCTTTGTGCACGAGGTCCAGAAAAGTCAGAAACCCATTGTCAGGCTTGAACCACTAAAGTGTAATAAGGAATGAGATACAGTGTCCCCTTGAACATTTCGACCTTTTGCCACATTTTAGGCTTCAAACATAAAGATATAAAACTGTAATTTTTTGTGAAGAAGCAACAACAAGTGGGACACAGTCATGAAGTGGAACGAAATTTATTGGATATGTCAAACAGTTTTAACAAATATAAAACTGACAAATTGGGTGAGCAAATTTATTCAGCCCCTTTACTTTCAGTGCAGCAAACTCTCCAGAAGTTCAGTAAGGATCTCTGAATTATCCAATGTTGACGTAAATGACTAATGATGATAAATAGTATCCACCTGTGTGTGATCAAGTCTCTGTATAAATGCACCTGCTCTGTGATAGTCTCAGAGGTCCGTAGAAAGCACAGAGAGCATCATGAAGAACAAGGAACACACCAGGCAGGTCCGAGATACTGTTGTGGAGAAGTTTGAAGCCGGATTTGGATACAGAAAGATTTCCCAAGCATTAAACATCCCAAGGAGCAGTGTGCAAGCAATAATATTGAAATGGAAGGAGTATCAGACCAATGCAAATCTACAAAGACCCGGCCGTCCCTCTAAACTTTCAGCTCATACAAGGAGAAGACTCATCAGAGATGCAGCCAAGAGGCCCATGATCACTCTGGATGAACTGCAGAGATCTACAGCTGAGGTGGGCGAGTCTGTCCATAGGACAACAATCAGTAGTATACTGCACAAATCTGGCCTTTATGGAAGAGTGGCAAGAAGAAAGCCATTTCTGAAAGATATCCATAAAAAGTGTCGTTTAAAGTTTGCCACAAGCCACCTGGGAGACACACCAAACTTGTGGAAGAAGGTGCTCTGGTCAGATGAAACCAAAATTGAACTTTTTGGCAACAATGCAAAACGTTATGTTTGGCGTAAAAGCAACACAGCTCATCACCCTGAACACACAATCCCCACTGTCAAACATGGTGGTGGCAGCATCATGGTTTGGGCCTGTTTCGCTTCAGCAGGGACAGGAAAGATGGCTAAAATTAATGGGAAGATGGATGGAGCCAAATACAGGACCATTCTGGAAGATGATGATGAGGAAGACCTGATGGAGTCTGCAAAAGACCTGAGACTGGGACGGAAATTTGTCTCACAACAAGACAATGATCCAAAACATAAAGCAAAATCTACAATGGAATGGTTCACAAATAAACATACCCAGGTGTTAGAATGGCCTAGTCAAAGTCCAGACCTGAATCCAATTGAGAATCTGTGGAAATAACTGAAATCTGCTGTTCACAAACGCTCTCCATCCAACCTCACTGAGCTCGAGCTGTTTTGCAAGGAGGAATGGGCAAAAAATTTAGTCTCTCAATGTGCAAAACTGATAGAGACATACCCAAAGCGACTTACAGCTGTAATCGCAGCAAAAGGTGGCGCTACAAAGTATTAACTTAGCTGAATAATTTAGCACGCCCCCCAATTTTTCAGTTCTTTATTTGTTAAAAATATTTGAAATATCCAATACATTTCGTTCCACTTCATGATTGTGTCCCACTTGTTGTTGATTATTCACACAAAATTACAGTTTCATATCTTTATGTTTGAAGCCAAAAGGTGGCAAAAGGTATACTTTCGCAAGGCACTGTATGTTGCAAGATGACCCTAGAAAAGGTTGATTGACGCTTGAGAGCGTCAAAGCGTCATATCCCCTGAATCGTACATGCTAGATCCTTATGGCTTGTACCATGGGAAAGAGGGGGTTCTTCTGCAAATAGTTTATCCATGTGTGGGTTCATCAGAGCCGGAGATACATGTAACAAGTCTCAAAATCAAGGTAGACACAAAGACAGAAGCACGCAAACATACACACACACACAAAGACACACAAATAGACACAAACACACACACACACGGACACACAGAACCACATACACAGATAGACACGCACAAAGACAGACACACACACAGAAAGACACTCATTGACACACATACACTAAGAAAAAGAAAGACACAGACACAGATAGATACGAAGAGAGACAGACAGACACACAGAACCACTTACACAGACAGACATATACAGATACACACAGACTGAAACACGCAGACAGACACACACATAGAGAAATGCACACACAGACAGACACACATAACCACTTACACAGACAGAAACACACACTAAAAGACACCAACCCACACAGACAGACAAACACACTGGAAAACACACACACAGACACACACACATAAAACACACACACAGTTGGTAACCTCTGACTTAAAATCTCTATACTCTCTAGTCTTGCCCTTTTTGATTTCGCTAGCACCAACCTCAGACCTGGCCTCTATGTTGGTAGCCATGGGTCCAGGTAAACAATTCATATATTGGCGATTCCATTATTAAGGGGAAAGGAGTCACTGATTACAAAGCTTCTCCTTTCATCATGGGTACTGCTTAGACCTGTCTACTGCTCAATACCCAAAAAAGATTCCAGTGGAGAAAATTAGTTGAACGTTTCTGTCGACTTGGATTGCAACACCAGTCAAGCTGGCCAACGGCGTCCTTTCCCAGTAACCATGAGAAAGCTGTCCAGCTGCGAGGAAAGTTTGGGGGAGTTGAAATACCTATCTGTACTACCTGGTGGCTCAGACACGTTCTTATCCTTTTCCACACTGGAATAAGCCTTTCCTGACAACTCTGTCTGAAGCCGAGCTTCTAACTTAGCTATCTTAGTAAGAATGTGATTGCAACAATTGCAATAAAACATGCTACTTAGCTACAGCTGATCGTAGTAGTTGAGAAACTCCTTGTGTCCAAAATAGCATCCCGAGGTGAAAACACTGAATGAAAAAAGTGAGGTGAAATGTAAAATACTACATTGTTAGACTGGTAAAAAGGCAGCTAACAGCAAGTAGCAATACACACTAACACAAACTGGAAGATGCACTGTAGTCAGAACTTGAATAATGTAAAGAAAATACAAGTTAATATTCATTTTTAAACAACACAATACTAATGTGCTAACTTAGGAAGATATCACAATCTATATGGGGTGTAATAGATAAATGATATAGTGTTGGATCAAACGCACATCCTAAATCGGGTGCAGGGCTTTGTATATGACAGCTAGAACCCAAAAGAAAACACTTTCAAAAATAAAGACGCCACATTGGGCAAAACGCAATAGGAGACCAAAAAAAAAAAACGACATACAGTACACACTAACCTGAACGTTCAATAATGACCAACAGTTCATTAAAGAATCATAGGTTTAAATACAATCATAATGAGGAAAACAGAAACAGATGATAATCAATTGAGACATAGTCTGGCGATTGATTGGCTAACTGAATCATAAGATACAAGGTCATGTGAACACAAAAGCGGGAAAACTAGACAATGTGGTGGAGAAAATCTTCTCCTCTTCTCTTGCTCAGAACAAAGAACAAGACAGCAGCAATTTTTTCAGTCCAAAATAGACTTTATTGAAACATCATAAAGCAGAGTTATTCTGCAGAAAAACTGGCCTCATAATATTGAACATCCCTTTTTATATCAATCCTTATCCCTTGCCCAGCCTATATGTTAATTACTAGGGCGGTTGGGAAAAGGCCTGGTGGCAAATAGGGTTGTAGAATTTCACTGTAGAAAAAGGCTGCTTTCTCTTTCAGAAATGCATTTATAAAGCTATAAAACCTAATTCTTGACATTTAAAAAAATATGAAAAAAGGGATTCATAAAAAGACTTTCCCTACAAATTGCAGGGTTTTGTTACACACAAAAGCAATGACTATATTTCAGGACAGTTGGGCACCATCTCTCCACTAATCCAGTCCCACCTGGAGCACCTCCAGGGATATTTTAGAGAATATTTCCCCGATCTTGAAAACACCCTTCTAAACTGGGTTAGGGACCTCTTTTCCACTGGTGTAGATTCTAGTCTGGACATAAAGTCACAGGAGGAACTGATTGAGAAAATAAATTCAGGGGATTTAAAAATTAAATTTGATGCTCTTTTGCTCTAACTACTGGCTGCATGTAAGAACTATCCCTCCTTCGCTGAGAACGCTCTGAAATGCCTTCTCCCTTTGCAACCATGCACTTTTCAACTTTAAAATGACTTAAAACAAAACACTGAACTTTCTACATGTTGAAAACAACATGATGACACTGGCAGACAATGGCTTGACAAACCACCAAGCCCAGGCATTGAAACAGGGATGCAAACACATGTATGGTCAAAAAAGAGAGAGGTAATCGAAGCCCTCGCCCCGCTGCAAATATCCACCAGGTCAACTGGACCTATATAAACACAGAGAGTTAATTTAACACTGGACTTTTTGCTGAGTGCCATCCCCAGCCCACCCCATAGTAAAATGAAATTCTCAAAATACACAACACTAATTTGGAATATTCAGTTTCATTTTTTATTCCAAAACAAACTCTTTTTGAACAATCTAGCACTTCTTGCTTTACTCCTTCTTCCTGGCCACCTCCTGCAACGTATCCAGGGCCTTCTGTCTGGCTGCATTCAATTTCTTATCAATATGTCTGATACCTTTTTTACATTTTCTTAAAAATATTAGACAGTATAAATGTGTGTTTGACTGCATGGCCCTTGATTGCAGTGTCAAGTTTCAGCCAAGACGAATTCCAACTGCTTTTACACCCTCTATCCATCTGCTCCAAAAGTGCCTCAATTAACCCTCATTTTACAAATGAATACAGAGTTGACTATTTTAGCAAAACTGTATCATAACGGAGTTTAAAAGGTTTATGGGTCCATCAGTGGCAGTGCCCTAAGCTAGACTACTTAAAAATCATCTTTAGCTGTCTATTTGCGTCAATTGACATGATAAAAGGACCTCCTTAAAAATAGCAAAACCGGCTGTGGATCAGCTAAACCCACTCACCAGTTTCTCGACTTTCATAGCTTAAGATATGGTAACGTGAGATTGCATTAACAAAACGTTACTTTGAGAAAATCGAGGACACAGATATGGAGAAAAAATTTATGAGAAGTTATATTTGATGCAATCCTAGCTAGCCAACAGCAAGCAAAGTCCAGGGCAATATTTCTAGACCTTAACCATAGTAAATCCATAGGTATGCACCATTTGAAAATAATGCGGTTTGTCACTTACTTTCGTTTAAATGCTTCTCAGTGGCATCAGTGAAAAAGCTGGGACTACCGACACATTACCGAGAGAGAGGGTTTCCGAGTTAGAGCGGTACCAGGTCAGCAAGCTGCTTGCCTCAAACTAGCAAACCCTAATCTAGCATTACTGTACAAGATAGGTGATAGTAGCCAGGAATTTAATATTAAAATGCATGACGTGCATAAATTATGTGACTAGTAATTATATAACATTATAAACCAAAAACCTCCTTACCTAAATTGAACTCACCAGTTGCCAAAGTAAGGAGGCGCGGCGCCAAATTTAGTTTTTAGCAGTGGCAGTCTGGTAGACACCATAGACAGTAGAAGATACGCAGCAAGAAACACTAGTGGTTCAAAATTGCGCGCATACTGCTGTTTTTTAGCGCACAGGGTTCTGATTTGCTTATTTCCTATTTAATTGTTTGGTGGAGGCAATCCAGAATTAAACTGTTGGTGAAATTATAATCAGACCCTCTCAGAGACCACCCCCCTCACAGCCCACATAAAAAACTCTTCGGATCTGCACGATTCACACAAGTCACCCAAACTGATGTGAAAAAAGCGTGAGGTGCCGAAAAGCGCGACGTTTACACCCCTGAGGTTTGGGGACCCCTGATTTAGAAGACACACAACTTCACTCAAAGTCTAAATAACCCACCCTATTCTCTGTATTTTGCATGTTCTTATTTTTATTAAAGATGAATATTAAATGGGACATTTCTGATTCTGAATCCTTTTACTTTTTTCCAGGATAACTACTCTCCGGATATATTCCAATGTGTGGTGCTGCCTGTGGGCTATTCCTTCCTCAACATTAGTAGTAGTATCCAGCCCATTATCTACCTCTCTCGTCTTGAGAAGGTACCATTCCTCCCTGAGGCCTGTAACATATGGTCCTCTAGAAAGGAAAAGAAAGTGAATGTTATTACAGTGTCTAAGCCTGCTTAAGATACGGAGGAACAGATAAACAAGGATAAAGAGAAGGGTTAAAGAAAAGGACAAGGGCTTAAGTTCACTATATTTTAGAAGCTGATGGTCCTTTAAGTTTATTTATTATAAATATTAATGCTGGTTAAGGGATTTAAATAACTGACCAGGTTTTAAAGGATTAACAAAGGATGCAAATGTCTAATGTATCAATTAAAATGCACTTACTACCAAGTTGTGTATTCATTTATATTTCACTTAGTTTCCTGAAAATGTACCGTATGCACTTTCTGTAAGTAGCTCATGATGAACTGACTAATACAGTATGTAAATGTAAACACCATCTGCTGAAACTCTTTGACAAACACATACATACACACATACATATATACACATATACATATATATTGTTGAAATTAATGGGCATTTAGATCTGTATTACTGTAACGTGCCCATATTGTCTTTCAAAAAATTAAAAAATGATAATCTCATACGAAATAATAATAATAACTTTATTTTAAATAGTGCCTTTAAAGCACCTTCTCAAGCAGTGGTAACTCCTAAAACAATTATCAGGGGTGGCAATTGTTTCGATAATGATTAAGGTGACCCATTCAATAGGTACATTAAGAAAGGTAATGTTAAATTGTTGCTAGATGATTAACTTATACATTTATACCTCCTGTGTCCATTACAGTGATGGCTGGTGGTAATTTTGGGTGGGTAGAATGCATTATACATCCATCAGAATTTCACGTTGCATCAGCACATCCATTTACATTTAAGTCATTTAGCAGATGCTCTTATCCAGACTGAATTACAGAATGTGCAGTGGCATTCCACTGGAGCAACTTAGGGTAAAGTGCCTTGACCAAGGACATAACAAAATTTGGCACAGTTGGGAAACAAACCGGCAAATATTTGACTTCCAGTCTGACTCCCTAACCACTGAGCCATCTGTGCCACATTCGAGATACCAAGTTACTATACCCAGGGTTGCTGACGGGGGGGACAACTGGGATTCTTGTCCCGGGCCCAGTCCTGAGGAGGGCCCAAATTTTGTTTTTGCACAGTCATATTTTTTTAGCAGTAGGCCCTAAATGTATCGGGCAAATTGTGGCAATTAACTCTATATATCTGTCTCTCAAAGATATGCACATGCAGTGCCTTAAATGTGAGCAAAAGGATTTGAAAATCAACTCAACCTGAACGGGAACCAGTACAAAGACTTTAAAATTGGTGTAATATGCTCATTTCTCCAGTCAGGATCCTAGCAGCAGAATTTTTTACACATCGTACTTTGCGGTTTTAGGAAGTGAGGTTTTAGGAACCCCAACAAGAAGCGCTTTGCAGTACTCAATGTGGAAAAAGACAAAGGTATTAATAAGCCTTTCAGTCATGGGGAGGGATAACATAGAGCGGAGTCTGGCAATATTTCTGAGATGAAAATAGGAGTTCTTAACTTTAAACCGCACATGAAAATCAAAGGACAGACTAGAATCAAATATAACTCTTAAGTTTTTTTATTTAGGTTGTGCCTCTAAGGTCGCTTTCACACCTGCCTAGTTTGGTCCGTTTAAAACGAACCCTGGAGCGTTTGGTTGGATAGTCCAGTTCGTTTGGGCTGGTGTGAAAGCTCATCCGAACTCTGGTGCTGACCAAACAAACAAACTCTGGTCCGCTTCAAAACGGGGGTCTCGGGCTGCTTCCAAGTGAACTACAGTTCGGTTCAATTTAGGTGTGAACGCGATCCAACCTAAATACAGGAAGCAAACCAAAAAACAGTGTATTTTATAACATTTCCTCTGGAGATCATTTTTTCTGGTGTAGCATACTGTGATCGGAATAACAGTTCTCAGCCTAGAATCAGGATAACATTTTTAAATCAATAGCCTATTTTGTGTCAAATGAATTTAATTCTACAGTAGTCTGGTAATGAGAAGGATAATGTAGAGTGAGCGGTTCATAGAGTGAGTCCACCGAACTATAGGTGTGAAAGCGACTTAAATCAGAGCCATCTGAACCAGCTTTACAAAGCTGATGAGAGGTGCCAATGAGCAGGACTTGAGACTTGTCACTATTAAGATACAAAAACATTTGGGACATCCATGTTTTTATCTCAGAAATACAGTGGGGAGAACAAGTATTTGATACACTGCCAATTTTGCATGTTTTACTACTTACAAAGCATATAGAGGAATGTAATTTTCATCATATGTACACTTCAGCCGCGGTCGGTGGATCTTAATTGGGGAGGACGGGCTCGTGTTACGCTCAGGACCGGAGTGAATGGAATGTGCGCAACGCACGAAACCCAGTGTTTTTTTCGTTTTGCACACTGGGTTCTGTCCGTTGCGCACATTCCATTCACTCCGGTCCCGAGCGTAACACAAGCCCGTCCTCTCCAATTAAGATCCACCGACCTCGGCTGGTACACTTCCACTGTGAGAGATGGAATATAAAGCAAAAATCCAGAATACCACATTGTATGATTTTTAAATAATGAATTTGCATTTTATTGCATGACACATGTATTTGATAGATCAGAAAAGCAGAACTCAATATTTGGTACAGAAACCTTTGTTTGCAATTACAGAGATGATACGTTTCCTGTAATTCTTGACCAGGTTTGCACACACTGCAGCAGGGATTTTGGCCCACTCCTCCATACAGACCTTCTTCAGATCCTTCAGGTTTCGGGGCTGTCGCTGGGCAATACAGACTTTAAGCTCCCTTTAAAGATTTTCTATTGGGATCAGATCTGGAGACTGGCTAGGCCACACCAGGACCTTGAGATGCTTCTTACAGACCCACTTCTTAGTTGCCCTGGCTGTGTGTTTCGGGTCATTGTCATGCTGGAAGACCCAGTCACGACCCATCTTCAATGCTCTGAAGGGAAGGAGGTTGTTGGCCAAGATCTCACGATACATGGCCCCATCCATCCTCCCCTCAATATGGTGCACTCGTCCTGTCCCCTTTGCAGAAAAGCATGCCCAAAGAATGATGTTTCCACCTCTATGCTTCTGGGTTGGGATGGTGTTCTTGGGGTTGTACTCAACCTTCTTCTTCCTCCAAACACGACGAGTGGAGTTTAGACCATAAAGCTCTACTTGTCTCATCAGATCACATGACGTTCCCCCATTCCTCCTCTGGATCATCCAGATGGCCATTGGCAAACTTCAGACGGGCCTGGACGTGCGCTTGCTTGAGCAGGGGGACCTTGTGTGAGCTGCAGGATTTAAATCCATGATGGCTACTAATGGTTTTCATTGAGAATGTGGTCCCAGCTCTCTTCAGGTAATTGACCAGGTCATGCCGTGTTGTTCTGGGCTGATCCCTCAACTTCCTCATGATCATTAATGCCCCACGAGGTGAGATCTTGCATGGAGCCCCAGACCGAGGGAGAATGACTGTCATCATGAACTTCCATTTTCAAGATGAACTTCCATTTTCAAGATGAACTTCCATTTTCTAGTAATTGCGCCAACAGTTGTTGCCTTCTCACCAAGCTGCTTGCCTATTGTCCTGTAGCCCATCCCAGCCTTGTGCAGATCTACAATTCTAACCCTGATGTCTTTACACAGCTCTCTGGTCTTTGCCATTGTGGAGAGGTTGGAGTATGTTTGATTGAGTGTGTAGACAGGTGTATTTTATATAGGTAACGAGTTCAAACAGGTGCAGTTAATACAGGTAATGAGTGGAGAACAGGAGGGGTTCTTAAAGAAAAACTAGTCTGTGAGAGCTAGAATTCTTACTGGTTGGTAGGTGATCAAATACTTATGTCATGCAATAAAACAGCGTTTCTGCAGGTTTGATGACATTATATTTAAGACTTATTAAGACTTTTTTAATGCCACTCGAAATGCTTTTTAAGACCAATACCGCAACACCTGTGATTGGTGAAGAATTTAATTATGCACACTGGCAGAGGATTATGTATTCTAATTTGTAGTATTACTAAACAATCTTATTTGTTATCAATCAAAAAATATTTAAGACCCGGGACATGGTTTATCTAATAATATAACCTTAACAAAATTGTTGCAAAACCTCTGGTTTATAAAGGATAGTTAGGAGCCAGAAAGTAGTTTTCTGCAAAACTGTGCACATTAACACTAGCCCTAAAATGACCCAGCAGCAAATTAATATAAATGTTAAGAAATAAAATAACATTACTATGACATTTAGTACTACAGCCTACTATCCGATGTGATATTATTACAAATTCCCCATATGTTGATGAGTAATCATCTTTATAGAATTAGACATAATAGCTTTATCATCTGCTAAAGTTAACAAAAGGGATAGCAAGCTATATGATTTTTCACCAATGCTCTGAATCTGTTTAAATAGGATATTAATGTAATATCTATTACATTCATTGCTAATAATTATTGAGTTGTTGTGAGGGCAAATAGAGAATCATCAATAAAAAATACTTTGCCAAATATCAGGAATAGTCCTATTTTTTTCAGACTACTGTAATAAACCTTCTCCGAACGAACAAAGGAGTTGCCTAGGCCACTGGACTGACAGGTAGCTTAGTTACCGCTGCCACCACCTTTTGTTTACCGGTTTAGGTCCGGTGACAGAGAACACCACACACCGTTCTTAGAAAAATACAAAAAGGCTTTATTTGTAGCAGTTCATGGACAGTGGATCAAACAGGCAGCAGTTGGCTATACCAGGACAAAACAACCCCATGTTCCCCATAAACAGGGCCCTGCCTGCTAGCCAGGTACACCTGGTGACCAGCACACAACACTCCACAGCAAACCCTATGTTCTAGTTTATAGCACAGCACACAATGTAACACTGCAGAAGTTAAGCTATAATTCTAGGGCACTGCACACAACACTCCACAGCAAACCCTATGTTCTAGTTTATGGCACAGCACACAATGTAACACTGCAGAAGTTAAGCTATAATTCTAGGGCACAGCACACTGCAAACATTAAGTTATGGTTCTAGGGCAGAGCACACAATATGACACTGCAAACATTAAGTTTAGGGTCCTATAATCATGCAGGGGAGTATGACGATATGCATATATAAAACTGGGCTAGCAGTTAACCAGGTACCTCTCTAGGGTACACAGAATTCCTCATCTCAGTAAAGTTCCCACTAGCCTGCCCCACTGATAATTAGTCTAAGAGCTACGTCTGGACTTACACATACATCCAGACATATAACACATAATGGTTTAGTTTAAAAAGAGGTACTTAGCTCGCCCTCTCAACGAGACCCTCCCCCGGGGTCTGGGCTTTGGCGTCGGGCCAACCGGGCTGTTTAATGGCTCAGCCTGCTGGGGATACGCTGGTCCGACGCAGAACACAAGTTCCCAGTTGACGCGCTGGAAACTCCACTGCTACGGTGAAGCGGAACTGGCACTCCTGCTCCCCAGTCCCTATCTCCCGGATTTCCCTGCCTATCGACGTCTGCACCTTTCCTCGCTATCTTCACCGCCGGCAGCCCTACACAGCTGCGAACGGCCACCACCTCCCCCCATGGTTGAGTGCCTAAAACGCATTGTTCGACAACAAGTCTTTACTTATACACAGCCGATTACCCTTCCACACATGAGTCTGCCTTCTTGCAATCAATACCTTTCTGGCTGTAGTGCTCTGCTTCCCCGTTCCTCCTAGCCTTCACCGCTCCACCCTTTTATCCCTGCTCCCACAGTCACAAAATGGGTGCAGGTGTCTTCAATCGGTCCCCTAGCGTCTCCCAGGGATACACCCCCACATGTCTCCAACCCGCCTCCAACTAGCTCATCACACTACCCCCCTCCGGGTAGCGAAGACTCGCCCCCGAGTCAGTTGGAGAAATCGAACCCTCACAACCCTCCTGGTGGCCTCCTACGCCGAACCGGCCACTGCTGCTAAGGATGCACTATATCCCGATCTCCACCCTCTGGTCCTGGTTCCCCTGCCTGGTCTGGGCCCTGCTCCACTCAAGTTGCCTCCCTGTCCACCAGCTGTTGCTCCTCTCCAACCTCTGGTCCTGATCCCTCTGCCTGGTCCGGACCCTGCTCCACTCGGGTTGCCTCCCTGTCCACCAGCTGTTGCTCCTCTCCAACCTCTGGTCCTGATCCCTCTGCCTGGTCCGGACCCTGCTCCACTCGGGTTGCCTCCCTGTCTGCCAGCTGTCGCTCCTCTCCAACCTCTGGTCCTGATCCCTCTGCCTCTGGTTTGGGTCCTGGCAACGCCCATGCCCGCTGTACCTCCGGCCACCGATACACAGAGGGGAACCCCAATCCATTCCCTCTGACACTGTTCCTGTGAGTACTGCCGCCGTTGCTCGCCAGGGTGGTCCGGCCCCTTTGGGACCCCTGGATCTTCTCCAGCTCAATCTAGTACCCCTGGGAAAGTACTTTGTATCGCTTCTACAACTTGGGACACACCCCTTTACTTCTTGCCTTATTTCTCACCCACACCTGTTCCCCTACCGAATAATATTGGAAGTTCACTCAAAAGTCATAGCCAACTTTTTGCTTCCCTGAGGCCCTCAGCTGATGCCGCTTCACAGCCCCCACTACCGTTGACAATGTCTGTGCTATCCTGTCCACATAAACGCTGGCTGAGGAGAACGTTTCCGGTGCCCCCACTCCCAACATTATGTCCACCGGCAAAACTATCTCCGTCCCGAAAAGCACTTTATATGGCGTGAACCGCGTGCTGGCATGGACACTGTTCCTATACGCCATCATCACATAGGGTAGCAGGGCATCCCAACTCGCCTGGTTATCCCCCACAAACAGGGAGAGCATTGCCAACAAGGTACGGTTAAAGCGTTCAATCAAACCATCCGATTGAGGATGATGGGCCGTCGTACAGGTCTTCTGAATATTCAGCAACCTACACAATTCCTTAAAAAAGGTTGACTCAAAATTATGCCCCTGGTCGGAATAAATGGTACGCAGAGCCCCAAAACGGCAGACCCATTCCTCCACCAGGACCTTCGCAATAGTACCGGCCTCCTGGTTAGGTAGAGCAAAGGCCTTAGTCCATTTTGAAAAATAATCACCCACTACCAGAATCTTCTTCCCTACCGTTTCTGGCAATGGTCCCAACATGTCCAGAGCTACGCGCTCATAGGGCCGAGACGAAACTGAGGGATGCATAGGGGTACAGGGAAGCTTACCATGAGTCTTACGGGATGCACAATCCCCACATTGATTGCACCACTTCTTTACATCATTAAACCATCCAAGCCAATAGAACCGGTCTTTCACCTTGGCCTGTAGTTTCTGAATACCTAAATGGCCACCGGTCGGCACATTATATAACATTGCCAATATCTCCGGCACAATAGCCCCTGGGAGCACCACCTGGAAGCGGAACTGGCACTCCCACTCCCCAGTCCCGATCTCCCAAATTTCCCTGCCTATCGACGTCTGCCCCTTTCCTCGCTATCTTCACCCCCGGCAGCCCTACACAGCTGTGAACGGCCACCACCTCCCCCCAAGGTTGAGTGCATAAAACGCGTTGTTCGAAAACAAGTCTTTACTTATACACAGCCGATTACCCTTCCACACATGAGTCTGCCTTCTTGCAATCAATACTGTTCTGGCTGTAGCGCTCCGCTTCCCCTTTCTTCCTAGCCTTCTCCGCTCCACCCTTTTAACCCTGCTCCCACAGTCACAAAATGGGTGCAGGTGTCTTCAATCAGTCCCCTAGCGTCTCCCAGGGATACACCCCCACATGTCTCCAACCCGCCTCCAAACTAGTTCATCACACTACCAATAGTAGGCAGGAAGATTGTTTTTGCCTTAATAGGCTAATGTTAACTTATATGGCGACTTGAGTAGTTAAGCAGTATACTGAGACTAGCTCTGTGGTTGGTTCCCATTCTCTGCTATGTTTTGCAACTCTTGGATGAAGGGTTAATGTTGACCATGTATCATGTTAGGGAAGAAGAAACTCAATTGTCTCACTTTGCTGCACGCTGACTTGTTTTTGGATGTCGAGAGCGAGAGTTAAGCAGTCTTTTGCGTTGGAAGTTGACTTTGAGGGTGACCAGCGCAATACTTCATTTGAATTTTTGGATTTGATTAGAAAGCAATGTCTTTTAATTATATTTGCAAATAAGTTATTTATTTTCATTATATTAAGTAAAGGAACACTTCTAAATTTATCTTATCTTCAATTTTGCCTGCAGCATTTTTACGTGCACATGATAGACTGTGTATAATTAAGTCGTCACACAGTGTGTGACTCCATCTTCGTACCTGGAGCTGTGCAAAAATCGCCGTGCTCTAGCCATATCTCGTTAAAAGTACACTTTCCCATTTTCCACACGTAGGCCTAGCCGAACTTTAACAAATTCTGAGGAGACGCAGATGTATTTCACGGGCAGGTATTGTATTGCATTCATCACATGATTTGTAGTTTTATCACCGCTCAAGTATCAACATCAGTTTCCCCAGAAAGAACAACACACCGAATCAACGTTCTGAGGGCAGCTGGTTTTGTTACTGTTGCACCTTAAAAAATGTCTGTGTGCAACGCAAAATGTACTTTTGTTCCTAATTAACATTGACTATATTCATGACTCTACTTTGTAGGCTACGACTCAATATTTTCTCTTTCTGCAGCCAGCATTTCTGGAAATGAACAAGGATCAAGCCATTTTTAAGACCAGACTAAATGAAATTTAAGACCTCAGATGAAAATCTGGCCATTTTTAAGACGTTTTAAGGCCTTAAATTTAACGTTCAGAATTTCAGACTTTTTAAGACGCCGGGCAAACCCTGTAAAATCCAAAGTAAGTAATGTGATATTCTGGGTTTTTGTTTTAGATTCCGTATCTCACAGTTCAAGTGTACTGATGATGAAAATTACAGACCTCTACATGCTTTGTAAGTCATGTAAGTGCTTTGTAACCTGCAAAAACGGCATTGTATTAAATACTTGTTCTCCTCACTGTAAATGCAGCACTGAAAATAGTTTTTGATGTGGATGATCAAGGACATACGGGAGAAGAGAGTATTTTGACTGATGAGGAGCTGGCTTACCAGGATGGTACAGACCCAGCTGAAGAGTAAGCGGCATTTATTTATTTACTGTAAAAGTATAAAAAATACCAGAAAAAATAAATGTGTACAGTGGCGTTTTATGTAAATGTAAAAACATAGTTCTGTAAAAGTCATATTTCGTTTTTTATATGTTTGTGGATTTAAATTTGTATCCCCTTCTCAGAGGTTTGGTGAGTTTACTTATGCCGTGTTTCAAATTATTATGCAACTGGAATTAAGTGTCATAAACATTAAATGTTTTGTTTTTCAATCAAACTCATGGATGGTGTTGTGTCTCCGGGATCTTTGGATCACTGAAATCAATCTCAGTCACCTGTGATAATTGGTGAGCCCAATTAAAGGAAAACTACATATGTAAGATCACGTCACACCAGTTCAGCCTCTGATAGGATAGATATTGCCACACCGCATATTCCCAACACACATGAACATAGCACACATAGAAGGTCTCAATCACCAGATTTCTAGACACCTGTTACCCATATCACCAGGATATAAGCCAGTTAGGTTCCCTCATTGTGAGGTATTGTTATATTATTGACTACTGAGCCCTTCTCTATTGAAACTTTCCTGACTACCTGTATATTGACCTGCGCCTTGTTTCTGTCTACCGAGAACTGGATCCTGATTTTGTACTGCTTCCGGAGATATATATCTGTTTACTGACCTTACTCCCTGTTACCTGACAACGATTTGGAAACTGCCTTGTACCTCTACCAGAGCCCACACGTGTATCGAACCTGTTCTGCCTGATTACGGATATCGGAAAAAACCCTCTGTACCTTAGTTATATATACCAGTGATATTGGACCTTACTGAGTATAATATATTCTGTTCTGTGTGGCGATTTTGAAGAATTATATTTATTAAATTATCTTCTAATCGATTCCTGTGTCGAGTCGTTACAACATAAGAAGGATGTTCCACATTATTAACACTAGATCCGCCAAGGGCCGACGCCATCCGGCGTTTGAGTTTGTAAATAAAATATATCTGTGATTTTGAAAGCTACACCCTCCTCCTTCCTTGACTTTTCCTAAATATGTGTATTTTACATTATTCCGTTGTCCAATTGAAAAAATCTCAACAGAAAGCTTTTTATCAATGATTTCGATGTTTTTTTACCCTTGATTACTCCTAAAACCGCCAAAATCCGATGCCCCCTAACGTTGGTACCCAGCCATCTATCTGGTACCCAGGCGCTAAGCAACCAAGGTGCTAAGCACCTCTCACTGAATGAATGCTTTCAATGGCTCAATGGCCAATAACCACAGACAAAAGATCTTTAGCCCTGGCTGAGAATTAATCATGTGTTTTAGAATTGTCGCCGATTATTTTTCAACCACGAAACTCTGCTTTTCATAATTCAACATTTTACATAGGCTACACTCATGTTGTAACAAATAAATAGTTGAATAATATTTGAATTATAAGTAGGCTATTTGTTGTTACCATTGCTAACATAATCCTTAAGTTTTAAAATCACAATTGACCAAATGTCGCTGCGTTTACACATGTAATTCTCCATGTCGGATATAGCCTATTACAGTAACAAAAAAAATGGAAGGGCAGAGGGATTTATGAAATAACTATAGGATGCCCGGGAAGTATGGAGCTAGAACAGTGATAGTAACCTGTAGTATTGAAAATAAAAATTGGCATTGAAACAACAAGTATTAGCTCTGAAAAATGTTCTACTGAAAAATAAAACACAAACATAAAAAAATATAATAACACACTACTATTATTTTATTTAATTTTGATATTTTTATGTGTTGTGATAGGTTTTTCAACTACAATATTTACATATTTTCTTGATTACTTTTTTTTCAATGACAGTATTTTTACACTTTCTGGATTTTTACAATGTCACTGGTATTCAGTTTCAACTTTCTGTCACTGTTTTGGCGTAGAGAGGAGGGGCTTGAGGGGAGGGACAAGAAGGGCGCGATTTACGGATAATTTGCATATCGTTTGCACACTCGTGAGTAAATTTACTGCGGTCAAGCCAGCCGCCACTCGGAAATCCACTGTCAATCTAGCCGCAGCTATATTTCGTGGTTCGCGCATACACTAGCTATTACGGTAAGACCGTCAGACCGTCATCTGAATTGAAAACATTTAATCATCCGGCGAAGGCGATTTCACATGAAGTTATTCACTCGGTCTCATCTATCTATCTAGCTAGCTAGCTATTTATTTAGCTTTCTATCTAGCTATCTATTTATCTAACTAGCTAGCTATTAGAAATAGATATTTTATCTATCTACATAGCTATCTGTTCATCTATCTATCTGTCATTTTCAATTAATCAATATCTCTAATTATATATCTAACACTTAATTATCTATCTTTCTAATGATCTATCTACCTATCCTAAAATAAGAGCCCTCAAAAATTCCTAAACACGCTGTTTTGTCTTAATATTCATAAAATCTTTTTTTTAAATCCTAGTTTCCACAGGCCAATTTCACCTCAGATGGGTTTCAAAATAAGAGCCCTGCAAACTTCATGCATGCACAGTTGTGTCTACACATTCAAAAAATCATAAAAAAACTATTCCTAGTTTCCACAGCCAAATTCCACTACAGGTGGACGGTACACCTGCTCCTATAGGGCTTATTCGCAAACACCGGAAGTAAGTAATGGCGGCCATATTGTTGACATCTCCATTGCTAGTGGCGGATTCGAGTTAAGCAACTGATCACTGAAACGTAATGGCTTCATCTCGTCGTTATAAAGAGAAGATAAGCTTGATAGGTGTGGACCCATATCAAATAGATCCCAACACATTTAGTAAAGATCCGTCATTACTGCCAGCTGTAACGTATCCGGATATTTATAACTATTTGGTCAATACAGTATCCGAATACACATCACAGGAGCTGAAGGCGTTCAAGTTGCTTGAGTCGTATAATTATTTTATCTCTGGTAAGGTCGGCGAACTTTCTACATTTGTTTCACCAACGACATCGTCAAACATTGTCGTGATCGCAGAGGTATGTAAATGTTTGTTTGTTGATTTTATGATCTGATAGCTTACTGCTTTAATAACAGTAGATATTTGCTAATTAACTTTAATGTTTGCTAGCTAACGTTAGTTGAACGCGTTTGTTGTCACTAACATTAGTTTTTTGGTTTTAGCTCTAGAGACCGTACCACAATAAATGAAAACCTTTTGAAACTGTGCTTAAAACCTAGGCATGGGAACTGCAATTTGCCATATTATTAATTCAATCTGACATCTAAACAATTGGAGGATTAACGTCATGCGTCATGTACAGTATGTTTGAATTTTTGATTGCAAATCTGTGCTCTTGTCTTACACAGGTACAACACAGTCAGACATTAAGTGCCCCACCGCTGCACCCATGGGTTATTGCCCAGAAGAAGGGGATTATCTTGACTGCACACTGCACCTGCATGGCAGGATTAGGTGAGACATGCATCCACGTTGGAGCGGTTCTTTTAGCCATCAAGGCAGCTGTTTTGCTTTGTGAGTCCCAAACTGTGACAGAAAAACATGCATATTGGTTACTTCCAGGTGGGCAAACAAAGGAAAAGTACCTTGAAGTGGAACACATTGACTTTCACTCAAAAGCAACAATCAAACACAGGCTGGACACAACATTGTCAGAAGGGAAACCAACACACTATAAGGACAAGCAAAAGCTACCTGATGTGTTAGAGCCAACAGATGCTGAGATGGCTAATTTCCTTGGTGAGCTGCATGCTGCAGGTGATAAACCAGTCTTGTTCTCTGTCATAAAAGACTATGCAGAGTTTTATGCTCCAGTGTTGAACACTGACACCGGCCAGCCCCTGAGTGAGCTATTCGATGAACAGTGCACATCGATGACAAGCGAGCAGTTACTCCTACACTGTAGTACCATTGCAGTAGACATTACTCAACGTCAAGCTGACACAATAGAACTGCAGACAAGAGAACAGTCTAAAAGTAAAGCCTGGTACAAATTTAGGGCTGGCAGAATTACAGCCTCACGCATGAAAGCTGCTTGTTCCACACCACCTGAGAATCCATCACAAAGCCTCATTAAAAATATCTGTTACCCTTTAAGTGCAGGCTTTACAAGTGAAGCAACCACTTGGGGTTGTGATCATGAACAACAGGCACTAAGTTGTTATCGTCAGCAAATGGATTCACACACCAATTTCAGATATGAGAACAGTGGTTTTGTAATAAATCCAGAGCTGCCTTACATGGGTTCTACACCTGATGGGATAGTACATTGCGACTGCTGTGGTGATGGTGTGATGGAGGTCAAATGTCCATTTTGTGCACATGATAGCATAAGCCTCAAAGAATGTGTTGATGGCAGATTCTGTTTGGAGGAATCGAATGGCAAGTTACAGCTCAAACATTCACATGCCTACTATTTTCACGTCCAGACACAGATGCTTGTCTGCAATAAGGAGTTTGCTGATTTTGTTGTATGGTCAGAAAATGATGTACACATAGAGAGGGTAGAAGCAGACATGGAACTGTGGGAAGTCATTAAATCAAAATCTAGGGCTCTATTCTTCAAAGTGATTCTCCCAGAGCTTGTGGGCAAACTTTTCTCAAGGCCATGTCCATCAGCAATGCTCACTGACACAGCAGATGTGACTGAGGTGGATCCCTCTGTAAGCAGGAGAAAGCCAATCCCTTTAGACATCATCTGTGTGTGCAAGCAACCATACAAGGTGCGTGAGCGTGTGGTGTGTTGTCACAGTAAGGACTGCCTTCATAGATGGTTTCATCTCTCATGTATGAACATGAAAAGTATGCCAAATAAGGGGAAGAAATGGTACTGTTTAGTGTGTAGATCTGAAGTGTGATGGTACAGTATGACACATTTAATTAGCAGTGTTATTTATTTATTTTTTTCAATGGTTTTCATTTATTTTTTAAATTACATTGAACAAAAATATAATTGCAACACTTTTGTTTTTGCCCCCATTTATCATGAGCTAAACTCAAAGATTTAAGACTTTTTCTAAAAGGCCTATTTCTCTCAAATATTGTTCACTAATCAAATCTGTGTTTGTGAGCACTTCTTCTTTGCCAAGCTAATCCATCAACCCCACAGGGATATCAAGATGCTGATTATACAGAATGATTATTGCACAGGTGTGCCTTAGGCTGGCCACAATAAAAGGCCACAGTTTCAAAACACAGCACAATGTCACAGATGTTGCAAGTTTTAAGGGAGCAAAACTGGCAACTCCCATGCAGTGATTTAAAGCCACAACAGGTGGATTCAGCACCACGGCCAGCTCTGCAGCCTAAGGAATCACAAACAATTCAGTAGGCTGTGGAACTGGCCGTGGTGCTGAATCTACCTGTTGTGGGTTTAAATCACTGTGTGGGAGTTGTGTTTTTTGCTCCTTTCAAACTTGCGACATCTGTGGCATTGTGCTGTGTGATGAAACGACACATTTTAGACTGGCTTTTTATCATGGCTGGACTAATGATATGCCACACCCGTGAGGTGGATGGATTATCTCGGCAAAGGAGAAGTGCTCACTAACACAGATTTAGACAGATTTGTGAACAATATTTGAGAGAAATAAGGCTTTTGTGTACGTAGAAAAAGTCTTAGATCTTGGAGTTGAGCTCATGATAAATGGGGACGAAAACAAAAGTGTTGCGTTTTACATTTTTGTTCAGTGTATATGTACATAAATGATTGAAAAAAAAAGATGTTTCTTATAATTATCAATTAGCAGTGTCTTGATTCTAATTTAAAAGTGTGGTAAAAATATGAAGAAAATTGAACAGTGTCTTATAGCTGGTAGAGATAAACATTGCCTTTCTATAGAGCTTACATCACACAGTTTGCTTTGCTTTTGTTAAAAACCTTAGCAAAATATTCACATTTAGTGCATTTAAAATTGTTTATTTCAATAATTAAAATAGCACCTGCGTTAATATGCTGTAAATATTTCTGTTGTGTCCATGCTGAAACTTTTGCATTTGTTTTTGTATAAAGAACTCGTATCCTGATCTGATTTGTTTATATGACCTATTGAAATGAGAATTTACTAAAAAATATGTTGTATTTTATATTTCTATTTACACAGTTCATTGCATTTTGTCTCTATTCTAAAATAATTAAATTAAATTCCAATTCTAACGATTGCATTAAATGCTAAAATGTAAAATAACAAAACAACTTTGTCTAATTCCTTACTTAACCTGACTATAATTATTGAGATGTTAAGGTAAAATTACATGTTTTAACAACCCCAGTTTCACAACCCTACATTTAATCAAAAGGTACAACCGAAGAGCACATGTTGGTTAGGCAACAACACACTGTAGTTATCAATAACTGCTATCTCAGTTCCTGATGTCACCAGGTAGGAAATTGGTATCTTCTCTGACAGTATTGCATATTTATTACGCACCAATCCTATCACTCTTTCTACATGTATGCGGACATGTGCAATGTTGCGAGTGGCCTCAACTTCAAGAGCAGACAGCTGTAACTTTCTTCGAGTATAACTGGGTGTTACAACTTGTGCACATTTTAAGCCTACACTGTCTTGTATATTAAAGATCCCATGGCATGCTTATTTTGGAAGCTTTTATATAGGCCTTAGTAGTCCCCTAATACTGTATTTGAAGTCTCTTTCTGAAATTCAGCCTTGGTGGAGAATTACAGCCACTACAAGCCAGTCCCACTATGAGCTTTGCTTAGAACGTGCCGTTTCTGTGTCTGTAGCTTTAAATGCTAATGAGGAAGAGAGA
>JACXGM010005700.1:0-34813 GCA_016801145.1 Umbra pygmaea
CCAGCCATGCAGTGCGCCCTCCTTGTTCCAATGCTGCAGTTTAGAAAAATAGAGACGCGCGTCCCACCCGGCCACCGGGCTATAACAAACATCCTGGCATCACATATGATCTGAACGTTGATTGAATTAAAGTTTTTGCGATTGATAAATGCGTAATCATTCATGGATGGTGGCTACAGACGCAGTACAATCGCCCAATACGCCCCAATTGGAAACCCAGCAATCTCATAAAATTGTATTTTAATCATAGTTTGAATATACCAGAAAGGGACTTCATAGCTGCTAAAACTGCTGGCATACTTTGACTATTGTTGGCTGTTATATATACCAGACCTGTCCCTGATCTCCCGCTGAAAGGTCCCAATGTAGAGAGCGCGAATTAAGGTCCTCCAGATCTGCCATCGCTTCGACTACAGGACTACCAAAGCGCTTGTTTAAATAATTGAATAAAGTAATATATATATATATATATATATTACTTGATTCAATTTGTTGTTTGCCTAATTTCTACCCTCATGTTCTAGGCCACCCCGAAGTGAAAGGGAAAAAATAAACCACTTAATAGCAATGTGCTGTGTATAAGTAATTCGTAATTCTGAAATGTAATTTGCAATATGGGGTAGTTGCTATGCAGACACATTCATCAATGATCGCTGGTTCAACAATTTACTGAACAAGGTGGTTACCATGAACACGGCTAGTCACACTATAGAATTTGCGTACACGAAGTCAGACCAGACGTGAGATTTTATCGCAGCCTACGATCACGTTCAAATTGATAAATCCCTTGCTTTGCGTAAGAATCGCCGTACGCCCGTCGTACGCCTGTTTTAGGTCGTACGCACGTTTCATAAATGAGGGCCTCTGTCATCTAAAATGGTCTCATCTGCAACCAAGATGGCTGCGCCGGTAACGGCAAACTCGATGACTCAAATCAGATCTCTACAAACCAATGGGTGACATCACACATGTTCCGTCCAGTAGTATATACAGTGAATGGTTGTAGTCTAAACGTGGCGGTTATAATAAATACTGTTGTTAGGCATAGTGACAGATATTCTGTGGTTCTTTCTGACACAATTGAAGTGAAGATAGCTTCCTATGATGTGAATTTTTGGGAAGGTATATCAGAGTAACCATAGATGACTGTTTCTAAACAGTTAATCTTTGTGAAACCATAACATTAGTGATGATCAAAATGCCGTTTTTTATATCACTCAATTACTAAACCTGTACTGTAGCTATGGATACAATAATGTTCTTTAAGAGCTGGCAGCTCTGCTAAAGGTCAGTCAGGTGAGAAACAAAGATTTTATCAGTTCAGACAGATACAACATTTGAATGGATTGATCTCTCATTAAGCCTTGAGTTGTACATTTGAGTTTAATAACAACAACTTGTCAAAACAGGCAAGAATGAGAGAAAGAAGCTGCAGGCTGACAGGGCTGAGGGAGCTGGTCTGATGGAGGTTAGTGATCTCCTAGAAAGAAACTGGAAGTTCTTTAAGATTTCAATTAAAATTGGACTGTTTTTATGACATAGGCTTATCATGCTCATGCATAAATTATTTTTATGAGATTTGTAGTTTAAGAGGTTTACACATCAAACATCATTTTTTATCTATATTCCAGCAAATTAATCAACTGAGTGATTTAGCAAGACTTGTTTGATCAAATATTTGGACTCATCTTGAAGGGTCGTACAAAAGGAGAGTGAGCACGAACAAAGTGTTATTTCCTCTGAAGCTGGCCGTTTTCTTTTGGGGGGAGTGGGCAACATTTAGAGATCTTGCCTAGGGCGCCAGATTGGCCAGAAACACCACTGACTATGTCTTTCAGGCATGTAAATCTTCAGATGAGCCAATTAGACCATCTGCAAGGAGTCACGTTTACGACTCTAAGGTTTGTTGATGTCTTAACTTCATAGGAACATTGCTAGTGCTGTCTTCCGTCGTGATGTCTCTTTCCCTGTGAGAAGGAAGTCATTGGTGATTTAACAGCTGACAGTGGACAGAAACAGTTTACAGAAGCATCTTGTATGCTCAGATATGACCAAAGGCCTCTGAAATGAATTGACAGCATTTCATTATTCTTAAGAGCAACTGGAAACATTTTCAAGGCCAACAAGTTAAACAAACAAGAACAACTTACAATACTGAGTACATACAGTTTCGTTACTCTCCCCACCCTCCCCTTGTGATAATCGAACCCACAACTCTGGCGTTACAAGCACCATGCTCTTAACAAGTGTGCGACACAGTATTTCTACCATTCATTTGTACGTGACTTAATTAGCTGAAGATGAGAACAAGGTAGAAGTACTTTTAGACAAACAAAAACTTAAGATGGCTGCCATACAGGAGATTGCAGTACATGCCTGGTAGAGAATATCTTGTATCGCAAGAGAATGTCTAGTGCAGTGTTTGTCAACCCACTACTGTCGGTACCCCCATTTTCACCCTGAAATGGCACACCTGACTCAATTAGTCAACTAAACAATTAAGCCTTTGATTATTTGAATCAGCTGTGCCATTTCAGGGTGAAACCACAACATGGCCTGAAGGGGGTCACTTAGGGAGAAGGTTGGGAACCACTGCTCTAGTGGACTTTAAGTGTTGAATTTGGACCCTAAATCTTTTGGTGCCCTACACTGGCAAGAAACATTTGTGAACCCTTTGAAATCACATGAATTTCTACATAAATGTGTCATTACATTTGATCTGAACTCCAAATAAGTCAACTAAGTCACAACAATGGACAAACACATCATGCTTAAAGTAATAACACAGAAATAAGTATACATTATTTTTCATTCTTTGAAACATTTTTCTCCCCTGTGCTAAGTGTTGTCCAAATGGTTGAAGAAATATAGCTATACAAAAATGTCTACTGACCTCATTACAATGTCTTGATTTCAAATTTAAACCTTTGAGCTAAACAGCAAACTGAAATTAATATTATTACTCTCTCAACAACTACAATCTAAAATAGGTGGAACAATGCACTTTCATAATCTAACATGTTGGAATTAGATGTGTTCTTTCCCCATGTCCATATTTGCTGTCGACAGAGTTTTAATTTTGTGCCTTTGGCAAGTGTTCAATGTTAATATTGTTTTCATTTCCTTGTTATTAATATCCAAGGAATGATAACCCAAGTAAAAAAGTATATTTAAATTATACTCCAGTACTATACTTCTAGTATACTTATGTTTAACCATAAGTATGTATGAAATATACTTTCAAAATATCCATACCACAATAATATATTAGAAGTATATTTAGGATAATTAAAATACATTTTAAGTACAATTAAGTATACTATTTTTGCTTGGGAACCATTGGGTTTGGTGTTGAATTTCACAAGCTGGATAACAGCCAAACCAGAGAGTGTTGGTATAACATTCTTTAACTTGATATACAGTGCCTTGCTAAAGTAATCGGCCCCCTTGAACATTTTGTCCTTTTGCCACATTTCAGGCTTCAAACATAAAGATATAAAACTGTAATATTTTGTGAAGAAGCAACAACAAGTGGGACACAATCATGAAGTGGAATAAAATTTATTGGATATTTCAAACTTTTTTAACAAATAAACAACTGAAAAATGGGCGTGCAAAATTATTCAGCCCCCTTAAGTTAATACTTTGTAGTGCCACCTTTTGCTGTGATTATAGCTGTAAGTCGCTTGGGGTATGTCTCTATCAGTTTTGCACATCCTCCTTGCAAAACAGCTCGAGCTCAGTGAGGTTGGATGGAGAGCGTTTGTGAACAGCAGTTTTCAGTTCTTTCCACAGATTCTCGATTGGATTCAGGTCTGGACTTTGTCTTGGCCATTCTAACACCTAGATATGTTTATTTGTGAACCATTCCATTGTAGATTTTGCTTTATGTTTTGGATCATTGTCTTTTTGGAAGACAAATCTCTGTCCCAGTCTCAGGTCTTTTGCAGACTCCATAATTCTTCCAGAATGGTCCTGTATTTGGCTCCATTCATCTTCCCATCAATTTTAGCCATCTTCCCTGTCCCAGTTGAAGAGAAGCAGGCCCAAACCATGATGCTGCCACCACCATGTTTGACAGTGGGGATGGTGTGTTCAGGGTGATGAGCTCTGTTGCTTTTACGCCATACATAACGTTTTGCATTGTTGCCAAAAAGTTCCATTTTGGTTTCATCTGACCAGAGCACCTTCTTCCACATGTTTGGTGTGTCTCCCAGGCAGTGATGCCGGTAACGCGTTACTTAGTAACGTGTTACTCTAATCTGACCACTTTTTTCAGTAACGAGTAATCTAACCCGTTACTATTTCCAAACCAGTAATCAGATTAAAGTTACTTATCCAAGTCACTGTGCGTTACTGTCATTTCTCTTAGTAAAAAATATATATTTTTGCTTTCTTCTTGCGTCTTCGGGAGTGAAGTCACGTATGCGACAAGTCACGTTTTCAGCATGAGGACAGTCGGAGCTGGCGCTAGCTAGGCAAGAACCGTTTGCCTAGCAACAATTATGCCAGCAACACGAACTCGGATTTTCCTTTTAAAAAAATAGCGCTAGTAATTGAATATAATAATCTTTGTTAATCCATTGCACAGATAGGTAGTGTGTCCATGTTCATGTGTTGCTAAAATTAGAGTCTGTCGAATGAAACAGACTCTAGTGAATGTTTTTAAAATGTAATCATGTTTTCACATGAGACACTGACAATATATTCAATCAAATTGTGTGTACAAAGTATTTGTTACTCTTAATAATAAAAAGTTAACATTTTTTTCCTTATCATATACTCTTAATGTGTCTTTACACACAGTACAATTGCATTTTGTTACAATTCACTAGCTTTATAATGAATTAACAATGATTATTGCAGTGAATTAAAACTAGCGCTATTATTTTTAAACAAAAAACGTTAAAAATAATTTATTAGTTACATTTATACACAATGTAGATCATAAATAGTAAGTTTACTTATTATGTCAACTCAAGAAAGACTGTCATTATTTTATTTTTATAAAACCAAGTAAGTGAAGTGAAGTCAAGAAAGGCTGTCTTTATTCTTTTATTTATAAAAACATGTATTCAACTTAAAATGTTTGAAGATACATTGTTGACATTACTGTTAAAAATGCACTTCCAATAAAGTGAGTGTTGGCAAAACCGGTTGTAATTTTTATGTAGAGGCGGTGGGGGTGTTGTCGGCAGCTGCTGAATGTAACTAATAAAGTAACTTGTAATCTAACTTAGTTACTTTTAAAATCAAGTAATGTGTAAACTTATTAGTTATCACTTATTTAAAGGAGTAATCAGTAATCAGTAATCAGATTACTTTTTCAAAGCAACTGTGGCAACACTGCTCCCAGGTGGCTTGTGGCAAACTTTAAACAACACTTTTTATGGATATCTTTCAGAAATGGCTTTCTTCTTGCCACTCTTCCATAAAGGCCAGATTTGTGCAGTATATTGTCCTGTGGACAGACTCGCCCACCTCAGCTGTAGATCTCTGCAGTTCATCCATAGTGATCACGGGCCTCTTGGCTGCATCTCTGATCAGTCTTCTCCTTGTATGAGCTGAAAGTTTAGAGTGACGGCCAGGTCTTGGTAGATTTGCAGTGGGCTGATACTCCTTCCATTTAAATATTATCGCTTGCACAGTGCTCCTTGGGATGTTTAGAGCTTAGGAAATCTTTCTGTATCCAAATCTGGCTTTAAACTTCTCCACAACAGTATCTCGGACCTGCCTGGTGTGTTCCTTGTTCTTCATGATACTCTCTGTGCTTTCAACGGACCTCTGAGACTATCACAGAACAGGTGCATTTATACAGAGACTTGATTACACACAGGTGGATTCTATTTATCATCATTAGTCATTTAGGTCAACATTGGCTCATTCAGAGATCCTCACTAAACTTCTGGAGAGAGTTTGCTGCACTGAAAGTAAAGGGGCTGAGTAATTTTGCTCGCCCAATTTGTCAGTTTTTTATTTGTTAAAAAAGTTTGAAATATCCAATAAATTTCGTTCCACTTCATGATTGTGTTACACCTGTTGTTGCTTCTTCACAAAAAATTACAGTTTTATATCTTTATGTTTGAAGCCTGAAATGTGGCAAAAGGTTGAAATGTTCAAGGGGGCCGAATACTTTCGCAAGGCACTGTACACTTTAATGGTGCAGATTATTTTCACTGCAATAATTTGACTTCCTTTATTGCTGTGTTATTTGTCTTGTAATGAAAAAGTTTCATGATGATATAAATCTTGATGATATAAATCTTGATGATATAAATCTTGATGATATAAATCCTGATGATATAAATCCTGATGATATAAATCTTGATGATATAAATCTTGATGATATAAATCTTGATGATATAAATCCTGATGATATAAATCTTGATGATATAAATCTTGATGATATAAATCCTGATGATATAAATCTTGATGATATAAATCCTGATGATATAAATCTTGATGATATAAATCTTGATGATATAAATCTTGATAATATAAATCCTGATGATATAAATCCTGATGATATAAATCTTGATGATATAAATTCTGATTATATAAATCTTGATTATATAAATCTTGATTATATAAATCTTGATATAAATCTTGATGATATAAATCTTGATGATATAAATCTTGATGATATAAAAATTGATGATATAAATCCTGATGATATAAATCTTGATGATATAAATCCTGATGATATAAATCTTGATGATATATGAATGAAAAGGTGATAGTTTGGATAGCTTTTTTGCCTCTCAACTTTGAAGGTGTAAATACAGTGCCTAAATAAAATTGCTGATTAGTCTTGTATTGTCTAGAGAAAATGATTTAGCTATAAGTACTGTCAGGAATCCACATATTTCGACTGACTAATAATGTTAAATCTTCCTGTGAAACATAATTTGAACAGTGAGAGGAATCTGTCATTGTTTATCAAATCATTAGTGTATCTTTATTCTGTCAACCATGTTGTCAATATTGTGCCAGTGTTTTTAGGCCCTCTGTAATGCATTGTGGCTTAGAAGCTTGAGGTTAGACGGTGTTAGAATAAACATGATCCTCCCTACAGCGCCTCAGGTAGGCCTAAACAAACTACACTCATGCTGGAATAGCTCTGTACATCTACCCACTAAGAATGCAAAATATTTTCATTTTGGGTACTATGACATGTTTCCCAAGGCAATAGGTCGATCGCGTTATGACTCGCACTCATATAATGTCTCATAGACATTCACAGCTAATTTTATAATTAACAAACTAAGAAGCACCAATACCTATATCTTTTACTGGAAAACAGTAAGCTTTGTTTGTGATGCACTTGTTACCAACATTATGTAATAGAATCGCAACGTCTATGAAGTTCTAGACAACAAAAGAGCTCATTTTAACGTGATTAATATCTTTAAAAAAAGTACTACATGAATCACTGATGATTAGTTTCCTCTCCTGATCTTTGTCATATCTGAAAGGCCAGCTTGGGCTTAAAAAGCATGATTCGCATAAAGGTGAGAAGTGTGGCTACATCCAGTTGGGACTATGACCCGAGAACAAACACGAAAATACTTGTAAAAACAGGAAACCAGAAAAACGCTGTGACGCACAAATCATTAAAACAAATCCACAGGATCCCACATTTTCACATACTGAAAATGAATGCAGTGACCAACCAGTACGAGGCATCCATGTTTGTGAACATGACAAACAATCTGTATAATTGATGCAACATACAAGCCACCAAATATAAGCAGGCAAAGGTAACTTCATGTTTGTCATCTGAGCTATCATTTACATGTTGGCAGTTAATTAAATATATGGCTAGAATCCATATTGGCATTTAATTCTGGATAGCACTAGAGCAGGGCGATGAACTATAGGACATGTAAGGCAGTTTAACTTGTCTGACTGTGACTAACAACAACCGGTGACAAGCAGGGCCGGCCATAAGGGTGGAAAAAGGGAAAGCTTTCTGGGGTCCAGCCTTACGTCAAATGTGCCCCGGGGGGTGGCCATTTCACTGGACCAGACATTACTGTTGGCAGTCCTTGTTACAAGGTCGGTCAGGAAGGCCAATCATTCTCGCCACTGAGGAAGGTGATGCTTTTTTTAATGCTCAGTGCATGTACAACAGTGCCCCCTGTTGGATCAGAGGGATAGATCACTAAACAGAGGAAGACAGGTGTAGACATGGTGTTCTGAAAAGTTCGGAATTGCCAACAAAAGTAAATAACACCAAACATGGCATGATGGAACTTAACTGGATGATTTGAGTGCTCTAAAATTTAGAGGCAAAAAAAGTATGTGAACCCTTTGAAATTACCTGGATTTTATCAATTGGTCATAACGTTTTATCTGGTCACCATTTCAGTCAGAGCAATAACAGTTAACTGATTAATTGGTTTCTGTGCTTTGGATCATTGTCCTGTTCTTTCACTCAACTTCTATCAAGTTTCAATTGCCAGACAGATGCCCATACATTGTCCTGCAAAATATCTTGACAAATTTGGAAATTCATCGTTCCGGTGATAATAGCAAGCTTTCCAGGCACTGAAGCAGCAAAAAAGCCCCAAAGCACAATATCCACTTCACCATACTTTACAGTTGGGGTGAGTTTTTTGTTTAATACACAACCCTTGTGCGGAACAGGTTTCACCACAGGTTGGGAACAGATTGTATAGCAAATGCCCCGATCAACAACAACAGTTGGCATTTAAACATATATCATATTACATCTGGGGTACTTCCACACTCTAATATATAATACATAAAAGAGCTATGAGCTACCTGCTGCCTGTAATCATACGCAGCCATGATGGCCTTGACTTTCCTCTTTTCAGGAGAATAGTACTGACTGATATTTAGGCTTTACAATAACAGTAAGCTACAGGCCTCAGTGCTGGAGATAACCTCACCTTCACCTGCTTGATTAGTTGATTGGTACCCAATAAAAATGACGATTGTGCTTAGTTGTGACGGTGACAACATGAGAATTGGTTTAATGTGGATGATTAGTACACAACAAAATGGAGATTGTTGTTAGTTGTCACGGTGACAACACGCAAATCGGTTCAATGCAGAAGTAGGCCGCTAGACTCAGCTCAGCATCTAAACATACAAAAGAAAACCTTAACAAACCAGAACTATTATGGAATCTGTCAACATTACACTTAAATGTCACTTCAACTTTTTTGTGCTCAATACAAAACCTAGACAACTAGGTGAGTGGAGATCCTTCTCCAACTTGTGACCTAATTATTAAATAAAGTACACAGTGAGAGTGAAAACATGCAGACACTAAGCCCTCTGTGGAATTCATTTGACATGTGTGGTCTACACTAGAGCCCATTGACGAATTAAGATGACCAGTCATTGTTGAATTATAATTGGATACCATGTAAGGTGACAAAGAAATGTCCCTGATCATATAAACATTTATTGACTTTCCTTTGAAACTGATCTTACACAATTTAATGTTGTTTTGACGTCAAAGTGTTGAAGTCAGAAAGGAAAAAAACTGGGAAAATCTACATTTCCCTGCAATGGGACAATTGCGTTAGTGCAGGATTTTTTTGTGAAACAGAAAGAAACATAAAGACCTAGACTCTGGGGGAAGGCATGTCCTCTTTTGGCTGTACTGCGTTTATAAGAGCACATTACCTTTAATTAAGGCTAGATCAATATTTTTTCAATGTTCAGATGAACAGTGAGTCAATAATAAAGGTGGGCTATACTCACAGTATAAAGAAAAATCCATATCAATAACTCCAAGTGGTCTGTGACCAGAGTCGTAAGACACATTCCAGATCAATAAATACAGGTGGACTGTGACCAGAGTCTTAAGACGGAATACAGATCAATAAATACAGGCGGACTGTGTCCAGAGTCTTAAGACACATTCCAGATCAATAAATACAGGTGGACTGTGACCAGAGTCTTTAGAAAGAATCCAGATCAATAAATACAGGTGGACTGTGACCAGAGTCTTTAGACGGAATACAGATCAATAAATACAGGTGGACTGTGTCCAGAGTCTTTAGACACAATCCAGATCAATAAATACAGGCGGACTGTGACCAGAGTCGTAAGACACATTCCAGATCAATAAATACAGGTGGACTGTGACCAGAGTCTTTAGACGGAATACAGATCAATAAATACAGGCAGACTGTGTCCAGAGTCTTAAGACACATTCCAGATCAATAAATACAGGTGGACTGTGACCAGAGTCTTTAGAAAGAATCCAGATCAATAAATACAGGCGGACTGTGACCAGAGTCTTTAGACGGAATACAGATCAATAAATACAGGTGGACTGTGTCCAGAGTCTTAAGACACATTCCAGATCAATAAATATAGGTGGACTGTGACCAGAGTCTTTAGAAAGAATCCAGATCAATAAATACAGGTGGACTGTGACCAGAGTCTTTAGACACATTTCAGATCAATAAGTACAGGGGGACTGTGACCAGAGTCTTTAGACGGAATACAGATCAATAAATACAGGTGGACTGTGTCCAGAGTCTTTAGAAAGAATCCAGATCAATAAATACAGGTGGACTGTAACCAGAGTCTTTAGACAGAATACAGATCAATAAATACAGGTGGGCTGAACTTGCAGGTGTGTCTTTCACAAAAGCTGCAAAATGATGTGTCACTGGAAAACGTCACAGAAACTCATGACTGCATATGCTAAACACAGATCCAAATATGTTGCAGCATAAAAACAAGTGACTGAGATGTAGGGGTCTGAGGCTCAGTCTGAAGATTTTCCTGGAAAAGGCTAACCGAAGAGGAAATAGCTCTACCCAAGCATCAGACCAGCAAAAGGACAAACCTTGCGATGTGGCAACGTAACACCAATGGGTGACTCAGCCTCCATTACAGCATTAGACAAAGGATATCCTGGTGACGAGAGGGTAGCCCTCAGGCAACGTCGGAAAGGATGGTTTGTAAATCCAGTGGATTGCCATTTAGTTTTACATCTCAGGCTACACTTAATCATAGACCCTAAAAAGATGAGTCTAAAGTAAAAAGGTAAAGTGGTACTAAAAGCATTAACAACATGACATTGTATTCAAATATGTTCAAATATACCTTCAGAAATAACATGGTGCCCTTTATAACATTTCCTGAGAAGTGATCACATAGATATGGTTAAATTAACCCAAGCAAAAAAAGTATACTTAATTGTACCTAAAATGTATTTTATTAATCTTAAATATACTCTAATATATTATTTTGGTATGTATATTTTGAAAGTATACTTCAGATATACTTAAATATATTGAATACACACGTATGGTTAAACAAAAGTACAGGTCCTTCTCAAAAAATTAGCATATTGTGATAAAGTTAATTATTTTCCATAATGTAATGATAAAAATTTAACTTTCATATATTTTAGATTCATTGCACACCAACTGAAATATTTCAGGTAATTTATTGTTTTAATACTGATGATTTTGGCAGATACAGATGCAGCTCATGAAAACCCAAAAGGACCTGTATACTAGAAGTATAATACAGGAGTATAATTTCAATATACTTTTTTACTAAGGAATGTTCAATACTTTCACACAATTTTCAGAAATGTCTGACTCTACGTCATTCCCCAACATTCTAACTGCAACAGTTTATTCTGCTAATAATGTCTTACTGTAATACATAATGGAATTCTGAGTAAAATAGATCATATTTTTACAAGATGATCTAAAGCTTGTTTTGGAGCAGAACAAAAAAATGTTTTCATGCTATTGAAATATGTTGTGATTGTATGTTTGCTTCAAATTTGCAATGTAGTAAAAAAGCACTTTTATTTTGACAGTTGAGAGTGTCTATGGAGCGCAGGAAATTACACTGTTGTTTCCACATGTAGAAAATCTTTTGGTTCATATATACATTAAGGTCGACGCTGAGACTTGTTTTGTTCTATTACTGGTAACTCTTTAGTCAGCATTCAACCGAACCCTTCAGTAACCATCGAGATGTCACAGACACACTAAAGCTGCCATTTTCACATAGATACTTTTTATATCAACGTACACTACAGCCCCTTGTTTTAAGATTAACACTCATTACAAACCTTTAACTCGACTATGCTGCATCACACTTTTCCTAAATAAACATTAGCATGACATTAAAAATTTTAAAACTACAATACATAAATTACCAATGCAAAACAATGATAATGTCCTGTAACATTACCCATATATTTAGGCTTGGGTCAGGATGTAGTCTGAAAACCTAGACTGAGGTATGACTGAGGTATCCCACTCCATATTTGGAATTGTGGGGTGGAGTGGGGAGCCAACCAGCTCTTTCCTAATCTCTGACAAAGGTGCAAATGTGGAAGTCCATTCCTGTCACAGGCAAGTTCTTTGCTAGACCATTGGATTGTGGATATACAGGGCTGGATTGCAAAAGCTTAACATCCCACTCGGATGCAAATGCTTTCAATTCCAGGCTGGCTAAAGGAACTTGGTCACTAACCACCAATGCCATTACTCAAAAAAACTTGTTTTATCTTCCGAATCACTGTGTAGGGCTGTGGTCCTCAAACCCTTCCATGGAGGGCCTAGTGTATGCAGGTTTTTGCTTTTACCTTGTACAAGCCTGATGGAGTAGCTCACTAGTTGTTTAGGATCTCCCCACACCTGGCAGTCTAGGTCCTAATTATGCTCTAATTAAAGGGAAAGACCAAAAACCAGGATACACTACGCCCTCCATGGAAGGGTTTGAGGACCACTGGTGTAGGGCATATGTAGCATTTCTGGTAACTTAGATTGGTAGTCCACCAACACTAGATGAGAACGGCCTCGTAATTTAAATATGTCTGTGCTTATTTTTAACCATGGCAGCTCAGGTATGTCATGTGGCATCAGTGGTTCCTTTTGGATCTTTCGTTGGAACTTTTTACATGCTGCACACGTTTCCACTACACACTCTGTATCTTTTGTCACGCCTGGCCAGATGACAACCTTTGGACAGCGGCGGCTGAGCAGGGGGTCCGGACGGGGGTCCGGACATCAGCGGCGGCTGAGCAGGGGGTCCGGACGACAGCGGCGGCTGAGCAGGGGGTCCGGACGACAGCGGCGGCTGAGCAGGGGGTCCGGACGTCAGCGGCGGCTGAGCAGGGGGTCCGGACGTCAGCGGCGGCTGAGCAGGGAAAGGCAGCTCACTCACTTGGATGACAGACAGATGTTTCTCATCTGATAATTCTGCTATAATCATGTTGTCTGCAATGATGGGGACACCGCTATGGTGCCAAAAGACTTAATTTATTTGATGAAATCACCTCAGATGCCGACTTTATCCGGAAAGGTAGTCTCTGGAACTTGTAAATGGCTCCATGGTGTGTTGAATTCTGAGGATGATTTGTCAAGCTCTAGCTGCCAAGAATGGTGAATACTGACTTTCTTGACTGCTTGGACTGGACACCCTCGAGCGTTGGGATAGAAGTGCAAAGTAAAAACGTCTGTGTTAAATCAACACCCTAAGGGCACTATTTTAACGATCTGAAACGCAAGTATCAAACGCGAAACGCAAGTTACATTGTGGGAGGGTCCCAGGCGCTATTGCTATTTTACCGGCGGGATAAATGATTCTTGCGCCCGACACATATCTAATATGGGTAGGTCTAAAGTAGCTTCATTAGTCATAGGTGTGGTTTGGGCGTAACGTGCAATAAACCAATCAGATCGTCATCTCACATTCCCTTTAAGAGCAGGCGCGCTTGTTCCGTGGCGGATTGCTATTATAACAGCGATTTTCTATAGATTTTTCTTTTTACAAAATGTAAATAAAGAAATGTCACAAGACATACCCTACTTTCCGATGTTTTGGACTCACTCTCACTGAATCATAAGGTTATGAATGCATGGTAATATTTTTGCAATGTAGTCAAATAATCTTTCCACTCCCGTTCTGCATTTCTGGGCATTTAAGTAGCTGGCACGCATTTCAACATCACGTCTCCTGAAGTCCTCTAATATTTCCTAAGTAATGTCATCAACACATCCATGATTCATGAAAATGTTACGTAAAATACAACAAGCCACAAAGAATGCTGCGACTTTAGAAGTGTACCTGTTCTAAAAACCTGACACGCATTTTCAGTGTGCCAAATGTTCGTTCAATTAGGCTACACTGCGTGTTTGTGTGTGTTTTTGATTAAACAGCATTTTACGCACTGCTGGCATCATAAATGGTGTCATCATTTACCATGTCTAACGGATAGCTGTTGTCCCCTTCACAGCCACCCATCCAAGGTGGGGATTCCTCATGGCAAAGATGCCATAAATGAGTCGTGGCTTGAGCCTGAGTAAAGACATGGGTGATTTTACTATTAGCATTGCAAATTACGTGTGTATACTTTTTGATTAAATGGGTTCCCTTGAGGTTGATGTATATCAGTGCAAATAATTCATTATAAATAATTTGAGTGAATGTGTACACTAGATGTATACCTATTATTCACATTTTCGGACACCACAACGACTTGCTCGTGTGCTAATATTTTTCCTTCTAATTATGTATTGCAATAATAAAGAACTGCTGCATTTGTGTAGATGAGAGGAGCAAAGTGTATGCGCGTTGTGCACACGCTACATTATGGTTAAGCATGCGCCCTTAAAATAGCATATGAATAAAATGCCACTGACTTTAAACCAGGTTTTTCCTGGTCAGTCGTGGAATTGTTTTCGGGACTGCAAGATAGCACCAGGGAACGTTTGCGCCGGAACACGCCTCTTCTTTTCGCTGAACCGCCCAACAAACGCAAGTTCATTCCCTAATTTACCGACGCGCGTCTGTGGAGGGAAAATTCCCATATGCGTCGGGTGTAAGATAGGAATGATACATGCGTTTGTGTAAAAACTCAATTGCGCTGGGTGTAAGATAGGGCCCTAAGTGTTAAATTAACACTCTCAGTGTTTATATAGGTCCAAATTGACACTGAAGAGTGTTAATTTAACACTTGGGGTGTTGATTTAACACAACCGTTTTTACTGTGTTGTTGCCGTATCACTTTGTTTCGATCACAATGGACCAAGCACACCCTCAGTGCTCCATTTTGTTTTTCTGTATTCACTAGGCTTTAAACCCATTAAGGAGGGGTGCTCACAGATGTGATCACATTGGCATCTTCAAGCTTTTGGAGTGTGGACCTTAATCTTTCCATAACTGACAGATGGATCTTTCTGCAGCTGTGTATTATTGGAACAACCGTTGGGTATGTGCGTATATGATGCTGATCTGGGAATCTCCTAAGCCATAAAACACATCTGGGTATTGCTCCACAAGTTGCTTTTAGTCTCCGGGGACTGCACTGTCACCGTCTCAGTTCTTTTCACTTAACGTAACTCCTCACATGCCTTTCTTCCCATGAATTGGAGTAGAGGACTGTGCTGAGAAAAAGAAATTGAGTGCTGACCTTGACTTGCACATCATACATGTCAGTGACACTGTGCCTTCCGGCTTATCTTGCACTCCTCCATATGCAACTAGCATGGACTTGTTGAGTTTAAGCGAAGGTCGGCCTGGATCATATGGAAAACTGAAGGTGTTAGCACATTGGTTCCTGGTGTCACCACACACCTTGGCAAAATGATTCCTCTTTTAGCATTTATGACAAGTTGCTCCACATGCTGGGATTCTCATGGGTGCGAAGGGGTTGATCTACATAATGATCTACATAATTGTCCTGTGGCCCAAACTAATCTCAGTGACTATTAACCTGTTGTCTCTGACATAGTGTGTCCAGAACGGATGGCTCTCAAACACTACATTATTTTTTGGAATGCAATAATGTTTAGATGCAACCAATATGTCATCATTTGCTTCCTATTGCGTCTGTAATCAGTACAGTCTCGATGTACCATCTGGCTTGGCCACAAGGATACATGGTGAACTCCGAGGACTACTATATTTTTGTTAATTAAATAACCTGCCTCTATCCTCATTACCTCTCGTTTGTGGGCGGTAATGTGGTATGGATGCTGTCTTATATGCGCAGCGTCTCCAACGCCCACATCGCGTTCCAGCACCGTTGAGCGACTCGGAACATCCTGAAAAAGGCTGGCAAAAGCACAGATTAGGTGAATGAGGTCGTTTTGTTTGTCTTTTTTCAAGTGTAACATTATTGTAGGTAACATCTTCAGTATTTCAGAGTTATTCAGCCGTTCACACTTCATATAGTCTTTTCGTTCACTTATACCATCGTCTGTACCCTCCTCGGCTTCAGCCTCTGTTTCCGGCATCCCAGCCATTCGACAGGGACTTTTGGGCTGGATGGACCTGTGCAGACTGGAAGGAGAATTAACGTACTCTGTTATCTTGTTACATGGCAGAGACGTAAAGAACGCTTGCGCTCTGGGGTTCTAATCATGTAGGTGTTCTCACTAACACACTTCTTCACACTGTTGAGAGAAATTGCCTCTCAGTATCTAGTAGCACAGGACATTATTGTCAACAAAAATAGATTACCCTTTCAAAAGGCTCACCCACCACCCATATTGGGTAGAGAGGAGCAGGGGAGACTTTACTACAGGTTTTACAGTAATTAATGACATCAGCTTTCAAACCGGGCCAGAAAAACTGTCTAAGTCATATGTTTTTGTAAACCTCAAGTGTCCTGCCCACGCATAATCATGTGTTAGCGTCAACACCTGTTGCCGGAATTCAGTTGGGAGGACAACTTGATAAACAGAATTAAAGTTTTCATTTGTACTACGTTCCATTTACACAATAAAAGCCCTTTTTCCAAGAAATAAGCTGCTTCCACATCGTTGGCTTTAGCTACTGAGTCTATCAACACAAAACATTTTGAAGGCTTTTGTCCTCCTTTTTTGCACTCAATCACTCAAGTAGGTGTGATTGTTTCCAATAAACCACTCAACTTCTCACCACACATACCCGATTGCTAGTCCACTCTAAGTGGAGTAGGCTTTTCCACCTAACACACAGGTGGAATCCTTGGACCTGGACCTGTTTCAGAGCTGTACAATGCAGAAATGTCAATGACCTCTTCCATTCTAAATGCTTGTGCACGGGTCACTGCACAGGCAGAAAACACAGGGGAGTCAGTGTCTGAATCCATGCCGGAGGGATCAGGTTTGTCTAGTACTTCTAGGACGGGGACTACTCTACCCCCAGCAAGATCATTACCCAATTAAAGAGACACCCCTTTTACTGGTATGGTGGGGACCCCGAAACAGAACTGACCTGACACCACACCTGATGACAGGTAAACCCAATGTAAGGGAACTGAAACAGTGCCCATTTCAATCCCTGTCAACAAAACATGAGACCCGCAATATGACTCCGCAGATCAGGGTAGCACATCAGACACAATTATAAAGTTGTGACATACCTGAATGGGCTGACGGTTTGCTTTTCCCTCATTAAGGGAAACCAACCACTAGAAAGGAATGGGTTATACCCACTATCAAGCTCCTTTGAGCGCACAAACCCAACACTTTTAGGTCTGTCAAGGTGTGGAGATCGAGGTGTTTTAGGCTTGTTCATTAAAACAGTACAGTCAACTATCACTGTTTTGTGTTAACGCATACTCCTCCGCTATCACTGCTGCTTGTGCCAATGTAGCCACCCATTGGTCATTTTAGTGCACCACCATTCGCTCTGGTAAATGAGTCTTAAAATCTTCCAATAAAATCAGCGCACGTATTCCTGCATACGTAGTAACTATACTGGCAGCGCACCATTGATCAAATAGGGACACCTTGTCCCTAGCGAACTCCACAAAAGTACGACTGGGACTCTTTTTGTGGGTGGGGAAACGTTGTCTGTAGGCCTCTGGCACTAATTCGTTAGCTCTTAACACAGTAGCTTTTACAATTTCATATTGTCCGCTTTCTTCCAGGGACAGAGATGGTACAACTTCCTGGGCCTTCCCAGTCAATTTGCATTGGAGCATCAGACTGTGCCACTGCAGTTCAAGGTTAGCGGAGAAACGACTGTTCCACTGCAGTTGTTTGAGGTTAGCGGAGGTACGACATTCAAATTGTGGGGCTTTTTGGAGGACAGTACAGACCTTCAGCACTATACCAAGCTAGAGATATGCTTTTTGGAGGACAGTCCAGACCGTCAGCACTATACCAAGCTAGAGATGTGCTTTTTGGAGGACAGTACAGACCTTCAGCACAATAACAATATAGACATGGGCATCACATGTTTCTTGTCATCAGAAAACGGATGTTGTACATTTTAAAAACTACGTACCACGCTGATGGTGTTAATCAAATCAACTACGTACCACGCTGATGGTATGATGGTGTTAATCAAATGAACTACGTACCACGCCGATGGTATGATGTTGATAATCAAATGAACTACATACCACGTCGATGGTGTGATGGTGGTAATCAAATGAACTACGTACCACGCCGATGGTGTTATTCAAATGAAGTACGTACCACGCCGATGGTGTGATGGTGTTATTCAAATGAACTACGTACCACGTCGATGGTGTGATGGTGTTAATCAAATCATCTACGTACCACGCTGATGGTATGATGGTGTCAATCAAATCAACTACACACCACGCTGATGGTATGATGGTGTCAATCAAAACAACTACACACCACGCTGATGGTATGATGGTGTCAATCAAATCATCTACATACCACGCTGATTGTATGATGGTGTCAATCAAATCATCTACGTACCACGCTGATGGTATGATGGTGTTAATCAAATCAACTACGTACCACGCTGATGGTATCATGGTGTCAGTCAAATCAAGTATGTACCACGCTGATGGTATGATGGTGTCAATCAAATCAACTACACACCACGCTGATGGTATGATGGTGTCAATCAAATCAACTACACACCACGCTGATGGTATGATGGTGTCAATCAAATCGACTACACACCACGCTGATGGTATGATGGTGTCAATCAAATCATCTACGTACCACGCTGATGGTATGATGGTGTCAATCAAATCAACTAAGTACCACGCTGATGGTATGATGGTGTTAAACAAATCAACTACGTACCATGCTGATGTTATGATGGTGTTAATCAAATCAACTATGTACCACGCTGATGGAATGATGGTGTTAATCAAATCAACTACATACTACCTTTACGGGAAATGGAGGAAACTTTGAAGATGTAGTTGTCGAATTGGACTATTCACAGTTAGGTGCTGTCAACAGAATGCCCTTTTACTATAGCTGAGGAAGGCCTGTGCAACTGGTTAGCGGAAGAACGACTGTGCCACTGCAGTTCGAGGTTAGCGAGAAACGACTGTGCTACTGCAGTTCGAGGTTAGCGGAGAAACGACTGTGCCACTGCAGTTCCAGGTTAGCGGAGAAACGACTGTTCCACTGCAGTTGTTTGAGGTTAGCGGAGGTACGACATTCAAATTGTGGTGCTTTTTGGAGGACAGTACAGACCTTCAGCACTGTATGCCACACACCCGGTGGCTCAACAAAGTGCAGTGTCGTGCACGCCACACACCCGGTGGCTCAACGAGGTGCAGTGTCGTGGTGGCTCAACCAAGTGCACGCCATGTACGCCATTCACCCGCTGGCCAAACAAAGTGCACGGCGTGCACGCCACTCACCCACTGGCTCAACGAATTGAACGGCATGCCCGCCACACCCCAGGTGGCTATATGAAGTGCACGGCGTGCACGCCACACCACAGGTGGCTAAATGATGAGCACGTCACACCCCCGGTGGCTAAACGAAGTGCACGGCGTGCACGTTACACCCCTGGTGGCCAATTGAACTTGCTCAAATTAGCTGAGGAACGACTGTGTAACTGTTCAGTTCTTATTTGAATGGTGGTGCTTTTTGGAGGACAGTACAGACCTTCAGCACTATACCTGTCAGGAACCCATCCTCCTGAGCTTTCTTCCCTGTCCCTTTGTGTTCCCATTCCGTTTCCTGGTTTTCCCCTGCACTCCCTAATCACCAGTTCCAGTTCCCATCATCACATGCACCTGCTCCCGGCCACACCTGGGTTGATGGCCTCCCTCTCCCTTTATTAGGGAGTTGTTGGCAGTCAACCAACTGCCGGATAATTGTATAGCCACGTAAATATCAATCTATTTCGTGTTCTTCTTATCAAGCATTTTCCTCGTTCCCAGTTTATTCGTCGTGATTTTCCGTTCCTGTGTTTGTTCCTCATCGTGCTATTTCTGTTCCGTTTAGTTCCTGTTTACCGAACCCTGCCTGGACTCCGACCCTCCCTGTGTACCGAACCCTGCCTGGACTACGACCATCCCTGTGTACCGAACCCTGCCTGGACTACGACCATCCCCGTGTACCGAACCCTGCCTGGACCACTACCCGCTCCGTGTACCGAACCCTGCCTGACCCCCTGACCATTCTTGCCTGCCGGACTGGAGCCTTACTCCCAACCCTCACACACAGTCCACAATAAACATTATTATTGCTTTACTTCTCTGCTTCTAGTTCCTTACCTTCTCCTGTGCCCAGTCCTGACAATACCAAGCTAGAGATGTGCTTTTTGGAGGACAGTACAGACCTTCAGCACTATACCAAGCTAGAGATGTGCTTTTTGGAGGACAGTACAGACCTTCAGCACTATACCAAGCTAGAGATGTGCTTTTTGGAGGACAGTACAGCTGTTGCGACCCGCCACCAACACGGCATTCAACTTGTTTTTCCTTTCCAGCGCCAGTCTATCGAATTCAATAATTCCCGCCAGCTCCTGCTCCATCTCCTCCGCAGTGGAACCCCACGAGTACACCATGCCTCTGACCGCTCTTCCTCCTTCGTAACCACTTCAATCAACGAAGCTACAGACGTGAAACAGGGCAAACAAAACTTCCAACCTCGGATTATGAGCTCATCTTGTTCTGCGCATCGCTAAGGGTGCCAGAGTGACGCTGCTGGTGGTTACTGCCACCCTGTGTCCATTTTATGAAACAGCATGTCATTGTATGCTTCTTCGTAATCTCCCAAATTCAATTATATTAATTAGAATAAAATACAATTGCAATAAAAGGAGACAAACATTTATAATCTCAACAAAAATGTATTTTGAGAGTGTCACATTATGTAATTAATTGTCTTGTCCCTTCAATTAAAATGTATCAATTACGGTAAACATGTTCTATACATTTTCAGCTATTCTAAATCAGACATCATTTGGTGCTTTTCAGTGGTTTGTAAAGAAGTGGAAGAGCAGAGGTGATGTGCCCGCATTTGGATGGAGAAGGAACTGAACGGTAAGGGGAAGTAGACACATTTTGAAGGGGCAGTAGTAACAAAAGAAAAGCAAGAACACAAGACTAACATCTGACTGCATTATGATATAAAGACAGTAAACCAATCCACAAAATAACCACAGAAATAACCATAATCTGTGCTAAGACAGACACAAATTTAATATATTGAAAATGGCATCTGCGTAATGAATATGTTGGTGTAGGTATTTCACTCTTGATGGCAGCAGTGGAATCACTTAAAACAGAATGAGATTAAATCATTTTTAATGATGAATGCATCATCATGTGTTCAATGATGTCACATCCTGCCCTAGTTGGGTAGGATGTGTCTGTTATTTCTGTATTTGTGTTACTTTTTGCCCTTTCATAGTGTTTCGTTTTCTTGTTTATTGATTCCTATTTCCCTGTTGTCTCCCTTAGCCATGCCTCTCTCTCCTTGGTCTGGGCAATCTACTCCTGGGTGTTGTTAATTGACAGTACTCCTGTATCAGCTTGATTTGTCTATGTGCTACAGCCTTGTGTGATTATTGGTTTCTCCTCTCTATATAATGTGCCCAGACCAAGAGGAGAGTTGTTGGAGCATTGTGGTTTATTTACCCTGTTATCGTGCGTACCGTGTTCCTTTGATGCTCTCCGGGATTTCTGTTATACTGCATATTCGTGAGTTTATTTGTGTTTCAGTTATTCTCATTCCTCCCTCTTAGTTACTTTGTTTTGGAGTGTCCATGCCACTCTTAAGAGCATGTGGTATAGGAGGAGTTTGTGAGTAAGTGTTTCAGGCTACGTGTACCCTGTATTCCTGTCTCCCGTCTGTTCCTGGAGTATCATTAATAAAATTCATATGCATTGCTCACGTTACACCGCCTCCAGTCTCTCTCCCTCAATCCCCACCGCACATCGTGACAAATGAGTAAGGTTCATTGTAATTATTGCATGACATCTAGTATCATTCAATGTCTGTGATAGTTGCTGGTGGCAAATATATGAACAATTTTACATTGTGCCCTTTTAATACATCTTCTGATATAGTTTACCCCAAAGTGTTAATTAATACATTAATTAACAAGCATGTACTAACGTGTAGTTCAGATGGTGTTATTCATGCAGGAATTCATATGACTCATGTCATAGTTAAGGTTAGATCTTCATTAGTAAATGTCCTAACTCATCATTAGTTCATTGAAAAGTAATTATTAATTCAGGTATTAATACATGATTATTAATGTACTGTTATTGTAAAGTGTTACCAAGCGGGGTAAATATCTTAACAGTTACCTTTGAAAGAAATGGAAAAATTAAAGAAAATATCAATCATGGCTTTGGAAAGATATTAACTCAAGTAGGGACTTCCCAAAACTTGTGAACTCAGAGTACTTCAGAAAAGTGCTTTTACTCAGTACATTTACCACCTCTGCATACCCATACAATTATAATTTTAAACTTTGCTTTACAGAGAATAATGACACAAACAGGGAAACAAAATAATGTCATGAAGCGGTCAGCAATACTGGAAGATCAAGAGAGGTTGGTGCATTTTAAATGAAAAAACATAATAAAAATAGGTTTTTCAATCATGCATATTTGTTCATCATGCATAAGTCACCTTTCTGACAGGGCTGAGCCAGGCAGAAGCTATTGATTATTGGATAAAGTAGGCCTAGGTAACATATGGCATATAGCCTACTGGAGTAAAAGTAAAATCTGTACTTTGGTAAAAGTCCTCTACTAATATTTCAATTATTAGGCCAATTGTTCACCATTATATATACATATTTAATGTAAGCCACTAGCTATCCTTTACCTATATACAACTATGTTACTTGTTAAGCAAAATGTAATGCTCAGGAATTTATTGCTGATTTAGCGTTGGTTTGTAAGCATTGTGTCATTTTGTTTATAGTTGTTTACAATCGCTAGGACCCATTTCTCAATACTTAGGTCACTTTTTTAAAACTCTTCACACAGTGAGCACAGCAGCAGTCTGTGGGCTAAACTATGGCTTTAGCACAAAATGCATTCAGTGACTACATCTTTCAAATGAAATGAAGTGTTTTCTCACTCAGACACAACCACCACCAAAACATTCTGTACCTACTGGTGAATTTGTACATGTTTAAATACCTTTTCAAAAAGTTTAAACTTTATTTGAATTCCTTACTTAACACAACGTTGAATGATACAGCAATTTGCTACATGTGAAGTGGATGATAACCCTGTCTTCTGCATTTGGCCACAGGATAACTAGCATTTCTACTGTATCTGTATCAGTAGATGGTGTAGCCCCCTCATCACCAAATCTGGACATTGAAGCCAGTTCCACTCCACCTTTTAACTAGGATTCACCAGGTTTTATTTAGACCTGGTGAATGCAATTAATGATGAGTTAGAACAGAAAACCAGCAGGCTCTGGATCTCGTGGGGTATGATTTGGATACCCATGGAGCCTAAATACTGTAGAAATGCTTGTGTTTTGGAATCACTCAATGCCAAAAAATGACACAACATAATAAAGCGTATTGCATCATGTCTGATTCATTCCTGGAATATATACTGTAGTGAATTCTAAAGAGTGGAGGGGGTCATTCTTGTTTATAAATAATCTGTCATCTGGGTGACAACTGTTGTTAGTGTTATGGAGGAATGAGATGATTTGAGATGTATGAATTGTTTAGGTAGTTTCAGTGCATTTTGGATGTGAAATTAACTGATGTACAACACTAAATGTCAGTTATGAGAACTGTGTGTAGAGTTTTGAAAAAGAGATCTATATTAAGAAATGGGTCCTAGTGATTGTAAAATAATAATAAAAATAAACTGGTTTACTACAAATAGTAAATAACATTTAGAAAAAGGTATTCTGAAATGGGCAATATACAACCTCATTCTTCAGACTTAAAGCTACACTGTGTATTTCTTTGAGTTGATTCTTAGCAAAAACCCATTTGTTCTTTCAAAAATATGTGCTCATTCATGCGCATTTACTTCCACCAACTAATCAAATTATTTTCGTAAGCGTAGAATCTTCCATTCACAATACATACAATGGTGCCACTCGAATTGCGGCAGCCATGTTATGCCTCCATCTTTAAAATACATTAGCCAAAGAGGGACATACCTGGAAATTCAAGCTCGGCCTTTCGCGCTTTTAGACTAGTGGCACCGTGACGAATGCCAGGGGGAGATTACTCATGACTGGCGGCAAATTTCAAAGTCTGTTGAAGATGTAAGATCATGCCTATTCTCAAGGACATGTAATGGCAGCGCTGGCCCAAGCTGTACAGTAGGCAAGAACGTTCGCCTGGCAACACAAATTCGGATTTTCGGTTTCAAAATAATAGCTCTTGTGGTTCATTGATATAATCATTGTTTATTCATTGCATAGGTAGTGTCCATGGTTCATGTTTTGCTAAAATTAGTATTATGTTGGAATTAAACAGACTCTAGTGAATGTTTTTCAAATGTAATTGTGTTTTCACATGAGACACTCACAATTTATTCAATCAAATTGTGTGTACAACATATTTGTTACTTTTAGTAATAAAACATATTTTTTGCTATCACATGCTCTTATTGTTTCTTTACAAACAATACAATTGCATTTGTTTACAATTCACGGGCTATGTAGTAAATAAACAATGACTATTGTAATGAATCAAAACAAGCAGTATTTTTTGAAAGAAAAAACTAATATCCAGGTTCACGTTGCTGGTATAATATTGTGAGGGGCTAGAACCGTATTCAGTTGCTTGTCACATACAATTTCACCATTCTCTCTCTAAATAAATAAATAAATGAAACATGTACAGTAGGAAATAACACATGTAAATGGGGTATATTATTTGCCGGTACTATTTACCCCCATTACAATATGGTCTGGGGCACCAACTCCCAGCCTGAAAATGTGTGGAGAGAGGGGAGGAGCAAGTAAATTCAGAAAGGCCCATAGACCTCAACAGTCCCACCCACAGCCAAATCAGAAAGTAAGAATATACAATTTCTTCATTGACAATATCGTAACCGATGGTATACTTAAAACCACCACGACATGACTAAGTGATTGAATATGCTCATATAGACGCCAAAAGTTAATGGGGTACCAACCTTGTTTTGAGATGTCTTTTATTCGCGATGTCTTGGATAAGTACTTAATTACCCACAATCCTAAACATCCCACAATCCCACAGTGATGCCTCTGATTGGTGGAATTCAAGGATGTCGTGGAGACAAACTCGTTGTTGCCATGGAAATGTTTACACACTCTTGTACCTTTTGCTTTTTTGGATTTTCTGTTTGTTTTTCACTCGAAATTATATGTTGTATGCTTATGAGTAACGTTGTAGCTGGTTAGGCTAAAGGCATGGTCTAAAATAGCCCACATCAAGATGTTGGGTCTGGGAACTCACCATTGGCAGTGCTCAATCCGAGGGGCGGGATAAACGGTTGTCTTTCAAATTCCCTATGCATGCAATAGGATAGCGCTACAACCAACCAGAGCAACGACGTGTCCGGTCAGCAAAACTCCAAACACATCTTCCTTTCGTAAGAATGACTTCAGTGCCGTTCTTTGTTATTTTCTCAAAGAAAAGATTAACTCCAAGTCTACCAGAGATGCGGCCAAAGCCGATTCGAAAGACCGCTGTTCGCCAGCAGCAGTAACCATTTCTTTTTTTCGTAATAACGTTAAGCCCGCCCACCTATCCTATACATGTTGTGATTGGATTGACCAACATTTTTTTTTCCAGCTCGCAAGTCAACGGAGAGTTGCTAGACTGACCCTAGCTGCAAATTATTTTTGCTGCCGCTAGGGTGAGTCTAGATTTCTAGCCTAGGTCTAAAACTCTTTATATACTGATTTTTCCAATGGGAAAATTACTTCAGGAACCGTAGGGGACGGGACTGTTGAGGTCTATTAAGGGCGTTTTCACACCTAAAAGTCTGGACCAAGGTCCGAACCAACGTTTGTGTTTAATTACATTGTATACATGTGATCCCGTTCTTTTTGGTTTCACATAGTGATTTTGCTAGAGCACTAAAGAACTTTCCATGACATGCCTACGGCCTGTCGTCACCACATAAATGTGTTGCTTCTCCCTTTGATTGGTGAGTAAATGGGCGTGTGTCTGACATTGCTGTGTTGTTTTGTCTTTTTCCATGAATGAGAATGAATGAGCAAAACCCGATTGCGTTATAGTATATTACTACCGATTGCGTTATAGCGTCAACGTCAGGACCGTTCTACAAGCGCAGCACAAACTACAAGTGCAGTACTCGCGAGAAATGCATTTGAATGATTTCATCTGACCAAATTGAAATTAAATATCTACAAATATCTACAATCTGAAAGTCCGAACCATCCAAAAAGTGTTTTCATACTGCAAACGAACCGAACCATGGTTCAGTTTGTTCCGGACCGAGACCACCTTTTTGATCGGACCAAAATTTGGTCTTTTGATCCGGGCCGTGGTCCGAGGCACCTTTCACACCTGCAATTTTGGTTCGGACCAAACTGAAAAGTTCGAAAGTCCGGACCAAATGAGGTATGTGTGAAAACGCCCTAAAACACATGGTGAGACTGAGTTTTAACTTGACCACGCCCCCTAGTAAGGCATGAACAAGTGGGTTAAGCGAGCATCCGGAAAGCGTACCTCATAGAAATTAAATCTATAGAAGTGCCATTCCAGTGCAAAGATCCAGCGCCCTACTTCCACATTAAACCGATTCGCGTGTTGTTACCGTGACAACTAACGACAGTCGCCATTTTTTTGTGTACTAAACGAATGACCACGCCAAACAATTTATTAAGGCTTCTATAGATTTAATTTCTATGGCGTACCTCCTATGGGGAGTGGCTAAAAAGACACCACCTTCCCTTAGTATTCCATAGACTCCCAGTCATTTTGGCATCACTTTGACAGTGAATACATTTACATCTGAAGCTTTGAAACCCTACTTGTTCATTGTTTATTTCTAAAGAAACATAACAATGTATAAAAAGCTCCATTACCTTGTATCTCATTTTACGGCCCCGTACCAGCCATTTTTGTAAAAATAGGCTAACGATTATATCATACCTATGCAATTTTCTGTCGCACAGTAAAGAAATTACTGTATAGTCCAAAAGAAGCTTGCAGGCAATTGGGGAGACATAGAGGCATACAGTCAAGGGAGAAGCCCATAGTCCATGAAAAGCATCGGAACAAAATATTTGCTTCGGCTCCTATGCTCATGGACAACTCCTACTCACGCTCTCCACCTCTGCAAGATTCAAAATGATTCAGATTTCTCTTGGCACAGCTACCAGAAGACTTACAACTTCCAGACAGGTTGTTCAATCACATCTCAGCCACCACCAGAAAAGTGCTTCTAATTGACTTCACTGGTCTCCGTTAAAGTCTATGGCGTCGCTGTGTCCATTTTATTTACCGTCTAAGGTTTATACCCAACTCGGTGTGTGGTCAAGTTAAACTCAGCCTCCCCGTGTGCATCTATGGTGTTTGAGTAAAAGTAATTTGAATGCAATTGGGCCTACCTGTAACCATTCAAACCAACAAGTCAGCTTTTAACCAATCAAGCCTAAAACACTTTATTCAGTGTTGTTTAGACCGGGAAGATTTGTGTCAGTCACCACAAGCCTACTCGGTAGTGCCAGTGATATCTGTCGTGTTTCAATGCTAGCATTTTCAGGAGACAGCGAGGGCTAGTTTACCAGCATCCCGTTTCCTTCTTAAATGCATTGTTTACTTTTACAGTTTTTCCCCAATTACATTATATCCAATTTAAGATAAAGGTAATGACCCGTTTCATCGCTGCAGTTCCAAGCGGACTTTGGACAGTCAATGCCCATTATAACATCTAGGGCCTTATCGGTGAGACAAATTCAACACCTGTCTTGCCGGTGGTATTTGTGATCATGTGATGGGCCGGTCTGTGCCAAAATGCCAGGGCCAATTTTTTGGTCCCGGTCCACCCCTGCTTGTCTTGCAAGAACCATGAGGCAGTGATTTAAAAGCTGAGCCATTTAAGGGCCCTCATATTTAATGCACATTGGGGAGCGGGACCATATTACCTGCCTATAACATCGGGGTGACATGTTCCCCTTTGCTCCTACGCACCTGAATGTAACATCAATCTGCAACGTCCTGCAATTGTATCTGCAGTTCACAGACCTTATCACAACAGAACATATTTGGTCAGGCCTGGACAAGAAAATACTAATATTTTAGTGCAAAACTAGGCTAAACCCATCTGTAAAACCAGCCATATGTACCAGTGTGTATTTTCATCTGAACAATCTCTCATTATTTCATAAGTGTAAGTGCATGTTGCACTGGAGTTTCAACATACCGTAATGCTATGTAAAGTCTGTAATGCACGCCCACTGATACAGAAGAGATTGTTTTAATAACAAGCATGGCATAGTGAGGTGCCATGTTAGGAAATCCTGGAGAAAAACATGAGCTTTGAACAGAGGAAATGACACAGAATATTTCAACAAACTTTGTTAACTGACAGATTCAGAGGCAGCCGTTGATGTGTTTCCAAATCCACGTCACCATCGACGCTGCAGCCGTCAAAATATTTAATTAGACTTAGCAAGAACAATCAGGAAGACAAGATAATCTCTGACAGAAACACTGCTCTGTGCCAAACCTTACTTCACAAAAAGAGTGTTACCCAAGTGAAAAACGTAATGGACAAAGGACTTTATTAGTGTGCCGGCCTCAAAGTCAGTACAGGTACAACAAACACTTCCCCCAGCAAGGACCTAAAAAAAGTTGCGATTTTAATCAATGGCAAGTTTACAGAGTCTAGAACAGAAGAGACACTGTGGACCAGCGGTATTGTTGGTTGGAGTTGTTCTTACTGCGATTTACATTGGTCTTGTACCAGCAGAGAAAACAAAAAGAACATGCTGCTACAAGAGGGAGGAAAAACAAAAAGGCATCTTTGCACGCGCTTGTCAAGAGATCTCATGGGAAACTGTCGTCATCATCTTCCGCCATCTCCTTGGCGAACTCCAGGTCCTGTTGCTCCCTCTCTCTACGCTCCTGATGTAAGTAGGAAATAAAAACAGTTAACAATTTCGAAAGGAGGAAAAATCCAACCTCCCCGTAATCCGCCAACCAGGATATCTGAAAATCTTCCAGGATTTTGCAACACTTAACTTGATACTCAGTTGACAACACTGCCCCCTTGTGGCCACACCAGTCTTATATAATAAAGACACTCAGCAGAACAGAAAAGTACAATATTTTCCATATCTTACAAATTTATTCTCTGTAGGGTTAATGTCAGTTGGCAGAAACAACTAATTAGAAACACAGTACACACCTCTGCTGACTCTAGGTCCTTGTTGTAAGCTTTGGGGGGAAACCTCATTGCCTTGACAGACATGTTGTGTATGTCCAGACAGAAAGAGATCCGTTGGTGGAAGGCGAGCTGGGGCTCCCGGGTGCCGTAAATGTCCATTGTCTCTTTAGACTGAACGTAGCCCTTCTCATGGTTGATACTAGCCTCGATCACTCCATCACGGATAGCCTGCAGGAGAGGAAGGGCCAAGCACTTTAAAGGGACTGAGGTAACTTGGACGTTTGATTGGTCACATATAGTACACCTTAGTTCACCTAGTCCCGGTTTATGTCTCGATACAGGATAGCCCTAGATAGCAAACCAGTGCCACCTGACTCAAGAGTAGAGGCCGTCAGATTCAGATTTTTCAACGCCGATATCGATTAACCCAAGTTTTTTAAAATATATATTACAAATTCCAACAATACTGTAGGAACATTAAAGACTTCTTTTAACTTCCTTATAAAATACATCAATAAAGCGATTCAGTCTCAAATTAACTTTACCTTTTAACAATTGTGACTGATCCTTTTAACCAAAATAAAGCTGTTGCTTTAAGGTCACCATGGTAACAAAGTCAATCCACTTAGAGTCAGATAATCTGTCACACCGTAGCTTGAATCTAGTAGATGCAGTTTGAAATATAATCAATACTAAAATTCCACCATGCAAGTGATTAAAACAAAGTCTGACTGTGGAACATTGAAATAAACCTGACTTTATCGTGCGCACCTGTGTGTCCGTGTGACCAGTCTGCAGTTTGAACAGTACCTAACAGCTAACGTTAACACATGCGCGCACACACACACGCGTGAACATACGCGCGCACATACACATAAACGCACATGTATTAAATGTAACAGATGTTACAGGCCATGTTTGAGATCATAAGGTAAAACGGACATTGGACATCTCATGGTGCAGACAGACCATGCTTTCAATCTAAACCCTACAAAGTCTGACTGCCATCCAGCGTGAAGAAAACCCAAATTATTGTTGACTGTAAAGGTATTTTAGCTGAATTTGCTACTAAATTGCCCAATGATTGTGCGTTGTTCACAAATTTACTTCAGTTAAACCACCCAAAGTTGAGGTAGGCTGTGCTTTGACGATAAATAAAAATGCACCAAATGTCTTCTAATTATACATTTACATCTTAGTAATATAGCTGATGCTCTGATTCAGTGTGACTTGCAGTAATTACAGCAACTTAAGGTAATTTGGCATGGTCGGGAATCGAACCGGCAACCTTCCAACTACAAGTCTGACTCCCTAATCACTGAGCCATCTGCGTCCTGAAATATATATGCAACGAAATATAAGCTAGTTAACCTAGTATAGCAGATCAGATTTATTATTTGTTGCCTGACAGAGTTGAAGGAAGCGGCACGCATACACCTGAGCAGAAGCAGCAAAGCTGAGATTGTGAAGAACATGCCAGGAACACTGTGACAGCTGTCATAGAAGCAAGCTGTCCTCAACCAGTTGTCCTTTATCACAACAACAGCTGCTTAACTCTCAAGTAGCGAACAGGAGACGCTCCAGCTCCTCCACGACCCCACCGATGAGTGTTGCCAGGGGCAACAGGCGCCAGTTCGCTCTGCGTTGACATATGAAAGCCAACAAATGTCAAAGACATCATTAAATCGTCTGACCAAGACGTCAGGGTGGGCTAGAGGAAGTCATTAAGGGGCTCAGAGCACTGAAACGGCTGACATCCTGGTGAGTCTTGAACACCATTAGATAAAGACTCCTCACAGTAGGAGACGTTACGGCTGCCATCGGTGGTCAGATGCTGACCCTAGCTTTGAACCTTTTCAGTTATTTTGACAGTTTTCTCCATTAAGCTGTTTCCATCCTCTGGTACACAGTGAAGTACACACCTTGGCTACGATAAACTCTGCATCCTCTGAACTGTCCAGCTGCAGCTTCTGAGCGATGTCTGCCAGGGAAATGCGTGAGTAGGACAGGCTGATCATCCGCACACCTACAGAGCGAAGACAATGTCAAATATCAGACAGGATCCCAGCAATCCTGATATATTTAACCGCTGTTTATACAGACACTGATGTATCAATAAGACGAAGAGAGAGGAAACATAACTGACAAGTGAATATAGTAAATATAAACTAAAGTCTAAAGGTTGTAAAAACATGACAGAAGACGTAACGTTGCACTTTTGGCCACAGACCTGTCTTGATGACGTTGTGCCGTAGGCGGATAATCAGGGTGTAGGTGCCATCAGCCTGGAACTTCTCTCCAAACTGATCTAGGACCTGGTTAAACTTGGCCAGGTTACCAGTTCTGACGGCTGTATGGGACGAGGAAGAGCAGGGATCATATTTAGACTTTGTTAACAATGCATTACAATAACGTTATACACCATACGTGACACATAACAGCATGCTGTAGCAACAGAAAAGCATGTACAGCCTAATGGATAAAAAAGGCAATCTTTGCAATCACATAATGTATAAACATCTAACTTCCAAAGTTAAGGGATTTCGTGGTGGAACTAAACTAGAAGCAGCCATCAGACTTGTATATAAAAAGTGCCAGATGTTAGAGGGCTCCTACACGGGTCATGTGTTATGCAGCCTGGCACCATCTAATGCAATGTAAATGCCAAATTTCATCATCGATACAGTTTATAGAAAAAGCAAATTGATTCGACAGGGTCAACCAGAAGATGTAATCCAGATTAAATCACCACTACACAATCTTTCCTAGTTTAGCAAGTTCTATGGTGGGTATTGGTCACTTCAGGGACGTCAGGGCAGGCGTGTCTGTGTGTTTACCCTGGGTAAGCAGGAAGTATGGTGCTAGGGATCTCTTTAGGGGAGCCTGACGGAACTGCAGCCTGTCTGGGATCTCCCCCAGCAACAGCTCCACTACGATCAGCAGCTTGTGGACCTGGAAGTAATGATGATCAAGTAGTCAAAAACTGTGTGAAAATGTCATCTCATCACCATAGCTTCTTTTCAATGAAAGGGTTGTTGGAAAAAAACAACACGCAGTGTGTGCTGACCGTCTGTTTGAAGCCCACGGCTGTGTGTTGGGGGGCCTTCCTCAGGGCGTTGGTAAGGGTTCTCCGGGCCTCGGTGTACTCCAGCTGGATGGCTTTGATTCGACCTGAGGGAGGGGAAAGCCAGCTGGTCAGGGTGGGAAAGCAGCAAACTAGGGACACGTACGATCGATCCTTGTGACATTTAATTGGTAACATCGCCTGTAGAGGCATAGTGCTGGGTTTGACACTACCATGCATACCAAAGCGACCGCACTGCTTGTGCCAATGTTTCAAAATCAAATTACACATAACTTATTAAATTATTGTTTATCTTAACTGCTCCCATGTGTCAAAGTGCGTCCGTATTGCCAGGCACTGAAATAGAACCTGGTTCTATTTGTGATGTTTGTTGTGCTGTAAATTCCACTCATATTGGCTGACAAAAACATTCTACCCTACATGAGTTACTGAAATATAAATGAAGAGGGAGCAGCCAAAGTTATTTTTAAAACACATTAGAGCACTGTTACTCTACATTCTGGAACACACATATGGCACTCCTCCCTCCCCTAAATCCTACTGACATTATTCTTTCTGACCTACCAACAAAGACTAAAAAAAGCCATGTAAGAAACAAAACTGTCAGAAAAGGAGCCACCAATCAGGGCCCACGCTCTGTTTTGTTTTGATTATGTGGATTGAAGTATGTTTAGGACTGCCTTGGAAGGTAACACAATTGAATTCGCTGACTCCGTTGATAGTTTCAACAATAAATGCACAGTAGTCACAATATTCCCTCCATGCTAATAAAACGGTGATTTGAAAAAACATTTGAGTCATTTAGCAGACTTATGACTCTCTTATCCAGGGGGACTTGCAGTAAGTACAGGGACATCTCCCTAGAACAACTTAGGGTAAAGTGCCTTGCTCAACGACATTTGGCAAAGTCAGGAAATGAATGAGCAAACTTCTGACTACAAGTCTTGTCAAGTATTTTTCATAATGGCCAAATTTGCTCAGTTACAATAAACAGGCATGGCGGAATTAATTCACAATGTTGATGGTCTAATATTTGCATAATATAACAGCTTTGTTGGCCGTTTGCATAAAAAGACAAATGATGGGCTTGTGTTGATTTGATAAATCTCCCAAAAGATGTGTAGGCAAGATTTCCCTTCAGGCATTTGAACAAAGCCATTTTTCAACATCTTCCACAGGTTGGTCAGACCAGAATAATTGTGCCCGAAGCAAACCCTTTTCGAGGTGTCTAGCTAGAGAGCAATGAAGCAAGGCCAGCTAATTTCATTCCTAAGCCCTACAACTGGACAATGCTTGCCAAGTACCGCTCAGCTCACCAGAGTGACACATTCGTAGTACAGGTCTTAACAAGACTCATGCCAGTAGACCACCGATTGCCCAGCTCAAATCCTGTCTCTAGGCTGGCAGTTCATCCTCCTCAGGTGGATTAGATCACAGTCCATGATATTTGCTAATAAATATTCTGTTTGACCTAGATGTTTGATTTCAGTTCTACTTGGGGTTGGCAAGATGGCCTAGTGGTTAGGGCATCTGATTGGAGTATATTAGGACCTTGGTTTGAACCCCCCCCCCACTACCAAGGTGAAGCTGCTGACATTCTGTCTGTGAGCAAGACAGTTAACCAGAATTGTTCTGTCTGTGAGCAAGACAGTTAACCCTAATTGTTCTGTCTGTGAGCAAGACAGTTAACCCTAATTGTTCTGTCTGTGAGCAAGACAGTTAACCCTAATTTTTCTATGTGTGAGCAAGACAGTTAACCCTAATTGCTCCCATGTCACTGCAGTAAATAAGAAGTGGTTTTTAGTCACTTCCCTAAATAACAGTAAAATAAACATTTTATCTGTATAATTCTGTCCACAAACAAGGGTAAAAACATTTCTAATATATTTGATTTTTAACTGGCCAATTGAACAGAAGTTGGCATACACTGGGCCCCGTGTCACCTGCTCACCGGTGTAGTAGAGGTAGCGGGCCCACTCGTTGTTGTTGGCCAGCTCAGGGAAGACCGACTTTGACACCAGCTTCTCAGCCTGGTCGTACAGGTTGTATTGTAGGTAGTTCCTCAAAAGCAGGTTTAGCAGCGTGGCCTGGCCATCAGCGTCGTGTCGCAACGTGGCCGTCCTCAAGCGCGTGTGGAGGAAACTGAGAAAGTGTTTAAATTATTTTATTATTTTCCTTACACACCTCAG